>CM046892.1:11910173-11958473 GCA_025688845.1 Cucumis hystrix | reverse complement strand
CATATCTTGATGAAAACAGCTTATTGGAAATAAAGATTAATCAACATTTAATTGGTTAAATTTGATTTTGATTTCGATTATTTTCCTTCCATAATTATTTGATTAGGTTGCCCTTTTTTATTTCTTCTATTTTTGTTATGGCGTTTCCTAAAGCTTTTAAACTATCGATTATAACTTGAGGAATTATCAAAAGTTTAAGATTAATAAAATATTAATAACATTAATAAGATGTTTTCATATTTATTTTTGTTATGCAAATAGTACACTAAGATTTAGAAATAAAATTAGATACTTTATTAATTGCTTACATGACATTATTATTTTATAAAAACGTTGCACAAGTCAAATAAAAAGAATTTAAATGTAAATGAATTATTTAAACAATTATAAATCTTTGTTACTTTTGTTTATATTCACGTTAGTGAGATTCTCTTTATATTTTATTTAATTTTTTACAATATAATATTTTAAAAATTGATGTATTGTTTAAGATAAAGTTGAAGTTAATGGAGTAGGAACATTTGAGTAAAATTTAATACCGAATTGTCCACACCTTTTTAAAGAAAGAAAGAAAATAAAATAATGATGAGAGGAAGTATATATATATGAAGTTGGGCCTTTTAAGTTACTACAAGGCTTGGGCCAATTCAACAACATTTATCTCTTCAATCAATCCATGTACACCTTTTTTTTTTTCAATAGAAAATTTTCCCCAAAATTCAATTTTTCACTTTATAAAAAGTAAATATGTACATACGAAGAAGACTCTACCTAAGATTAGATTCATATATCCTCCACCATCTATACTTATTAGTTAGACCCATCCCCCTTAGAATGGCTAGAAGTTGAATACGTAGACTCATGTTTGCTGCTTTGAGATTATGTAGATTGGTTGGAGAAAAATTCGACCACATGTTTAAAACCAAATACCCATTTGTTTGGTTACACCTTTTCAAAGTGTTTTTTTTTTTTTTTATATACAAGTTTGTTTTGGTTCAATATATAATAAAAATGGTTTTATGAATGTTAATTACTATAAACAAACGACTTAAACACTATAACTAATCATTCTAAATCACTTTCATTGGGTGGAGTCAGTTGTTGGCGGTGGCGGCAACGTTGGTGGTGCTGATCGCCAAAGATTGTTACGTTGGTGAGCACAAGGTGAGCCGTGGTAACCATGATGGATATGAGATAGAGGTTTAGTGAGAATATTTTGGTTATTTTATGTAACTATTAAAATAAGTAGTTTACTCGAATCAACTTGTTAAGTTAGTTAAAAGTTAAAGAAACTAACACACCTAAATGTGTCATATGAAACATTTCACACAAAAGTTCAAATAGTAGATCAGTATGATAGAACTTAAGCATAAAATAATGTTTATGATAAATTGGTAAGTAAAACTTAGCTGAACTACCCCTTTCCATTTTCCTTTCTTATAAACATCTGTTTGGTGAAGAAAACAACAAAAACCAATCTCTTTTTAAACACTTCAAATTACAATTTCTGTTTCATGAAACCGACCCTTCTTTCAATGGCCCTTGTAGATCATCATAAAAAAATCCACCCACTGACAGATGTTGAACCACCACCACCACCACCACAGTCATCAGCTCCGCCGCCGCCGCCGCCGCCGGAAAAGGCTCTCCAGCACCAAATTCTCTCTCCAAAAAAGAGAAGATCTTGCCTTTGCAGAAGCTTATGTTACACATTCTGTCTCATTTTACTTCTTCTCATCATCCTCGGAGCTGTCATTGGAATTCTCTATCTTGTTTTCAAGCCCAAGATCCCGACGTTCTCCATTGACTCCTTGAATATTAGCGATCTTCGACTTAATTTTGACATGTCACTCTATGCCAGGTTTTCTTCAATACATATACTTTATCAAAAGAACCTTTTCTTTTAGTATAACAGAAAAGGATTCGAAACCACATACACTCGTGATTATGTCAGTTTATAAAATACAATAAATAATGTTTATTTTCTTATTCATATTTTCGATCATTTTGTCACCTAAAAGATCTCAATAAATTGGATATGTTTAGTACATCTAATTAATTAGTTGAAATTTTGTATCTAACAAAAAGTTGTATTTAATTCATATATTTCTTAACAGGTTCGACGTGAAGATCACGACGTACAACCCGAACGAGAAGATCGGAATATACTACGAGAAGGGAGGAGTTTTGAGCGTTTGGTACACAGAGAACAAGCTTTGTGAAGGGTCATTGCCAGCATTCTACCACGGCCACCGGAACAAAACGGCGTTGGATGTGGTTTTGACTGGAAGGACGGTGTATGGAAGCACTTTGATGTCGGCGTTGGTGGAGCAACAGCAGACTGGTCGCATTCCGCTGCAGCTTCGGGCGGTGGCGCCGGTGGCGGTGAAGATGGGGAAAATGAAGCTTAAGAAAGTAAAGATTTTAGGGAATTGCTTGTTGGTGGTGGATAGTTTGACTGCTAATAATGCCATTACTATTAAAGCTAGTAATTGTAAGTTTAGGTTAAAGCTTTGAATATACTTTTCTCAGTTGGAATTAAAAATTCTCTAAAGATTTTTTCCCAAATTTTTTATGAATATGTATGTTTTATTTTTTAGTTTTTAAAATATTCTTTTAGTCTTTAGGTTTACATAAGAATAAACTCTGTTTTCAAAGTGTACTCTTGAATTTTTAAAATTAGATTTAAAAGGAGTTTAAAGTATTTTTTATTGTGTAAATAAAAAAATATCTGATTTTTTAAGAATAATTATATGATTTTTGAAACTAGAAAAAAAACATTAGAGGAAATATATGATTTTTAGAAATTATTTTTTAAATTAAAATATCATATAATTATTTAAAATAAGATCAGAAAGTCGTTTGAATGACTTTGTAAATATGTTTCTAAAAAATTATGAACTAAAAAGTACATTTTGAAACTCGAAACCGAATGTGCATGTTTTTACAAAATATAAAGTCTAAAATGGTACATTTTTAAAACTTGGGACTAAAAAAAAAAAAGTAATTTATCCTTAATTATTTTTACTTTTAATTTTAGTATGGTTATTTTTGTGAGAGTAAGAATTGGATGATATGATCTTTAAAATACATGTATGTATTAGTATAATGCATTTATTACATAGGATATTTGAATTAATATCTATATAGATTCTAGAGGGTTTTTCTCTCTCATTATTTTATGAATCATTTAATGTCATGTATAATGTGATCAACATATATGTTTGTAATTTCTTGTACATTTAAATCTTTGGATTCATTTTTCACATCGTTATAATTAATAATAATAATGTATATAAAATATCGTTTTAATTATCTAATATATATAATTATTTGTTTTCTTTTTTTCTTTTATCTTACTGAGAAATTATAATATTTTTTTCTTTATATACTCTAAATTACTAGTAGTTGAATATAAGGAGAATAGCCACATTAATTCCTTTGCTTATTGGTTGCAATTTTAACTTTTCTCGTTCATTTATGTTAATTGTTTTTTTAAAAGGCATTGGGTGTATTTGTTGCCAATTATTATTATTATCTAATAAATGAAAATGATATGGATTAAGAAAGGAAAATTAGAAAATGAGGATAAGAGAAGAAAATAAAAAAAAAAAGAAAAAAGAAAAAAGAAAAAAGGGAAGTGGGGAGGATGAAGTAGGTCTAACAACTATGGCTGAAAATTCAATGCATATATTTGAATCAAACTTTAGAAGCTAACCAAAATTGTTAGAGATTTCAAAATTTCAGCAACGCTCATAAAAAAAAATTGAAAAATCATATATAAAAAATCAATAAATATTTTAGGGGTTTCTTAAAAAAAATATAACAAACCTAAAAGATATTTAGGTAGAACAATTTGAAAAACGAACAAAACCCACATGCTTACAATGAAAAATATAAAAAAAATGCCACAATCAATGCATTGGCAATACGCTCGCGTATAATTTTTGTTCTAAACGATCATGATACGCTATTTCGTACCAAAGCTAAACGATCTTAGTTTAAGATATCATGATTTTTTATATTTGGTATACAATCTTACACCAATATAACTCAGATTTGGTACACCATCATGAACCTAAATCTACCGTGTACCCAAATCTTACCAATATCCCTACAATTTTTGTTCAAGATCCTTTTTATATTTGGTAAACAATCTTGTAAATTTGGTATATGGTAGATTGTGTACCAATATCCAATGATTTTTGTTCAATATCGTGTATCAAATATAAATATTTTATATTTGGTACACGATTTTGAACCAAATAACACTTGAAAAAAATAATACAAAATTGATAATTGATTGAAAACAAATATCATAATTTCAAAAAAATAAGAAAATAAAAAAAATTGCATAAAATTGAGAGAAAAAAATAAGAAAAGGAAGAAGGAAGAAATTCAAAAGCAGAAAAAGGAAATTAAACCAAAAATATTTTTATAAACTTTTTGAGTTTGTTATAAGAACGGTAAATATTTAGTTATTTTATTATATTTATAAAAATTAACCAATATTTTACTTATGAAAATATTATATATATAAAAAGCGTTAAAAATGTATGGAGAAAGAGGACGAACTAATAGCATTTGGATTTTGGAGAATAGGTGAGTGTCCATAGAATGTGGTTGAGTTAATTTATAATAATGATCTTGTTATTATTTAGATTTAAAATTGAGAATAATACTAAATTAATTAAGGGATAAATAAGTGACATACTAAACTCATGTGAATTGAATTTTAAAATATAATTAGGTTAGGTTTAAAGAATAATTAAGTAAATTAGAGAAGTTGGTTTAAACAACTCAAATCCCAAAAACAAATCTAAAATCACATTGGAAATTTCAAAGGAGCAATCATACTTACCTTCTGTTTTATAGTAAAAGCCTAAACCAAAGTTCAAAGTTAGTAAAAGCAACCATCGAGGAATATTATTATTAGAACTAAACAAATTAAAAAAGAAGAAGAACATGGGTTTGGTTCTTACACCTATTTCTAAAGTAAAGAATCAATTCCCCGCTTTAACAGGAAAGATAATTATTATTTGGAATTCATTTGGTAACTCTTTTTTTTTTTAAAAAAAAAAATCAAACTTATCTAAATTAGTATCTGCCATTAAATTTTTCAAAAACATCTTTGCTTCTTCTTCTTTGAAATGAATATTTTTTTTGGCAACTTTGTATAGAAAAAATCCTACTTCTTTGTAATATTGCTTTTCTGTTTCTAAGCTACAGTTTTTACTGATTTCAATTCATGCTTCGACGAGTACACGTCTCTGAGTCAGAGTTTTGTGTGAATCTTGGATAGCAACCGGTGGACTTTTTGCTATTTATTATCGAGGTTGCGTCGTTTTTGCTTTCAAGACAATGGTCTATATATTTTATGGCACAACAACGATCATCCAGTCTTACATTTAGTTCTTCTAGTTTGAAGAAAATCAAATTTTGGTTATGATGGTTTATAATTTGAATTTAGCTAGTGTATACCGTTTGATTATTGATAGAGACTATTTACGAGAATTTTATCAAAACATAAGAACTATTTTTATAATTTTTTTAAATTAAGGCATAAGAGTTGATCAATTATTCTTTTTCACAAACTATAGAAACAAAATTTAAAACTTTAGAGTTGTTAGCCAATTTCTATATATATATATATAAACAAGCTTTTTAAAATTAGTTATTTTAAATTTGACTTTGATTTTGAGAGCACTTCAATAGATAACAAAATATAAAAGTAATAGATGAAATAATTTTTATAGGCTCAATTTTAATTTTTTAGATAAAAATATTAAAATATCCAAATGATTATCAAAGTAGGACCTTATGATGAAACAAAATATATGTCAACAATTGTACTTTGAGTATAGATATACCCCCGTTAATAAATGGAAGATAAAAGGAAGATAAAACAAAATAAGCAGTAAGCAAAAGTTGTAAGAACACGACACATTGCTAACCTAGTTTGATGATTCAACATCTATGTCTAGAGGGTTCTTGATTCGAAATAAGAAATTTTGTATTACTTTGAAATATGAATCATAATTACATCCTTACGATCATAAGTACAAAATTTACAATTCAATTTCATCATTCTGTACTCAAGTGATTCTATCTTATTAAATAATAAATCAATCACTAATATCTTCTTCTTAATTATGTATCTCATCAATCAACAGATTAATGTGTTATAAGTGAAGATCTCACCCTTAATCAAGTATCTCATCAATCATCAAATTAAGGTACTTTTAATCTTCATTTTCGTGAGCTTGATCTTCTTCTTTAAGTTGAAAGACTTTTCTCCTTGATCTTCTTCTTTTAAGTCGAAAGACTGTTCATACTGAGAACTTACATAAAAACTTACTTTGCTTCTTTGTTTGCCACACAGATTACGATCAATATTTCGTATATGATGCACACCCACAAAGGCACCAAAGACCATGATATATATAAGCAAGATTCGACCAAAACCCATGGAGAATCAGAATCTTAGAAACAAATTGTTTTATGAAAATAATATCTTGAGATAAATACTTCAAATTAAAAGAATATCTTCTTACTCCATAACAGTTTAGTCAAAGAATATCTTTTAATAAAATAGAGGTTTCAAATATTTGAAAATAATATCTTTGCCACGAAAGCTTCCAAGAAGGAAATCCTGAATAAATATTTCAACATGGACCTACACATTCTAACAGACCTTAATTGGTTATTGTCTTTTAAAACATGATAGTGCAATTTAATCTCTAAAAATCATTTAAATTTAGAGAAAACTTATATTTTATGTCATAAAAAATTATGTGTTGTTATGGGAGACGTTTCTTCATGCATAGATAAGTTATTTGAAGTAATTAAAACGTGATCAGGGGCTAAGGGGTTGTTTGAGTTTAGAAATTGAAGTTGAGAGATGGAAAGTTGTGAAATTCACTCTTTATAATTTCGTCCAACCAGTTCATGGCTCCAATTTTAAAAACTTAAATTGTGTTTTATTAACATTTACATTGAACGTGAGAGCTGGAAGGCACATGTGGTGTTGTACAGTCCATCTGAGCGGCGAAAGATTTGGTTGCGACTCAAGCTCTTGTTTGTCTGGGTTGTTTTGGGAGTTGAGGCTGGAGAGTTGATGGTGATTCTGAAAGAGTCACTTCTAGCTGAAGCTTGCAGTTGTGATGATGCTAAGAGTGTGATGAGGAAGAATCATTCATGTCTTTTGCCCTTTTTCTTTTTGGTGTTATTCATACATAAGTTTATTATTTTACATTTCCAACCCCACATACACCGACTCGATTTGAACAAGCGGCATCAACCAAAATCCCGTCCGACTAAAGTTGCCTGCAAACCGGGCAGCTCCATACCAACCTCATGATCAGACCCTTGTTACACCCAACTCCTCGCCCTACAAAACTCGTTCACATAATTAACCACCCACTGACATTTCACACCTCCCAACTCGCCACACACCCCTTAAGACGCAAAGTATTCCGATCATTCCACGGAAACCTTAGCACCCAACACACCACACCGTTCAAAATCAGAGTTAGAAAAGCTCATTCAACAACGACAGCAAACACAATTGCATACCAAACATAACGAAGAAACATCCATACCTCTCTCGATCAGCAAGACAGGCTAGTGCCGAGAGACCTTAGTTATTCTTCTAATTTTCGACGGTATACACACCTTCCAAACTCGAGTTCACCAGTTTGCCACCAAAGAAACGTCAGAGCTACACTACGCTTCATATATAATCTATACCCACTCCGAACACTATACAGCGTCTTAGAATCATAATGCCACATCCTGCAGCTACCACTTCAACTTGTCATATTTTATATGTATATGACTTTCACATTTATTAATAAAGAAACAGTTGAAAATGCTTTAGGATGATGTAAGCAAATTAAGATCTAAATTATAGCAGAGAGTTTGAGTGATGATGATGCTGAAAGGAAGGTGTGGGCATAGATTGAGTGTAAAAGGTGTGTTCTTTAGGCTTAAGAAATTGGCACATTGATTGTGGAATCAAGTTGAATGGTTTTTTTTTTTTTTTTTCTTTTTAATATTATTCCCCAATAAGCATCTTTTGAAAATGTTTGATTTCTTTTAACATAAGTTAAGGAACAAAAACTAAATCATGATTCATGATTTATACAGTATCCAATTTCTTGATATTCAATTATTTCATGAATTGAGTAAAAATTAACATATCATATAAAATACATAAATAAAAAGATATGAATTTGATGAAAGGTTAAGAGAAAATGAATTCAACTCATTGCGATCATTTCCTCTACGATTTAATATCCTATGAATTTTTCTTAATATCCCCAAATGTTGTTTAGTTAAATTGAGGAAGAGAGACTTGAAATCTCTTGATGCTAAACACATTTTGTATACGTCAATTAAAGCTACTACGTTTATTTTGACAAAAATACACAGATTATGTTAATTACTACCAAAGCAAAGCTTATTTTGACGAAAATTAAAAAACTTAATTTACATATATATTTAACATGTGAGTTTGTATATTAATTATAAGCTACAATTTCGTTAATATCAGTTATAAATTTCTTATTTATGAAACTTATTTTGTTCATATGTTTTTTTTACGCACATTAATTATAAACCTAAAAGTTGAATGTATGTTTCTGAAGGGCAAGCATCTCTAACTGATCTAACTCTTAACTCTAAACTAAATTCAAATTAAATTATGATTAAAGTGAAATATGGGATAGAATGTTTATTTAATAATAAATTGAAATTGAAATAGGTTTTAATTTTTTAATACCACCTTTTAAAAAGTAATTAAAAAGTAATGATTATATATCGATAATGATTATTCTTCTTTATTACCAATATATATAGTGACTTAAAAAATGGTGAGTGGTAATTTTTATGAATTTTGAAAATATAAAATTATGTCTGACTATATTTAAAATAACAAACAATAATAATAATGATAAGGTTTAGGTTATTTAGAATAAATAAGGAACCGACAAATGTGATTGGCCAATGAGATGACAATCCAACTATTTATTTAATATTCACACCATACCCTTCTCTTCTCTTTTTCTTTCTTTTTAAAATCAAATTTATTTTCAAACAATCATACATTAATATATCAAAACCTTTTCAAAATACCCTTTCAACCAAAAACATCTTTGTCAATTAATCATTCATAAACTAACTCTACAAATTAAGTGGAATTTTTTTCCTTTTCTATGCTTGAATTTTCAACTTTGTTTCTAAAATATTCTTTGGGGACTACTTTCCTGTTCAAATAAAATGGAAAATCAAATGATTAAAAAGATAAAAGTCATCATTTAAGATGTATATCATATACTATTCACATAGGTATAGTTAATATAATGTCAATTTTCATTTTTTATTTTATTAAAAAATATAATTTTCAACATAATTTTAAAGTTTTTAATATAACTACTTTCGAGTAGAAGACTCAAATCTCTACCCCTAATCTGAAAGTTCACAATCATCAGTTATTTGATATATACACAAGTTATATTATGGTTCATTTTATCTTTTCAAAAAGTTTAGAACTCTTCACATTCAAGAATTCATCAAAACAATACAAACAATTTTGCATCATTACAAACATGAGCGAGATAATCTGTCAAGGTATCTCTAATAAATTTGTATCTAAATTAAGGATATGCATAATCTTTTAACCTAAGTTTGATAATTATCAAAAGACGATTATGATATAGCGTTCCAATCCTTAATTGTTTTTTCAAAAGGAAGTTCACTCTCTAACATCCACACCTAACATATATGTGGGAAAGATCCCAAGCAAATCTTAAGATTCATTGAAATTTTGACGAACAATTAGGTCTATTAATCATAGAAAGGGTTAGTGGTCAATGTTACAATTTAACAAAAAAAAAATAAAAAAAAATACAACATTATTGATAGATAATGTGAAAAGATTCTATTTCATTAACATTGTTTTTTTCTTCTTCTTATTCATGTGTTTATTTAAATAAAATTTTAACAACAAAAGAATCCCATTCTTTAAAAATTAATAATGGTTTTGTCCTTATATATAAGTGGAACACAAAGCATGAAAGGACCATAAGTTTGTGCATCAATTTTGGTCTCATCTTTGCAATTAATTAAACAAGCAATTATACTTTGTTTTAAAATTAGATTCAAAAGTAACATACCTGGAACATAAATTTAACTTACACAACACATGTTGGGATTGAATGAACGATTTCATTCCTTTCTCAAACATTATTTTCAATAAAAAAAAAAATTGTTCAAAATAGACTTTGAGAGTATTTTAAAAGTTTGTTAATCAAACAATTTCGTTTTTTTTTTCTTCGAATAATAGCAAATTGAAAATTTTAAAATAGTGTTTACTTAGCTAGAGGTGGTTATTATAGTCTTGCGTAATGTTCGTCTCAAACGAAGGTTGGATGATAGATAGGTAAGATTATGAAGTAATTATGTTTTGAATTAGGCTATGTGTAAAGAGGTCATATAAGAAGACAACTTTGGAATTGAAAGAAAAAAGAGAATTAGCAAAAGGGAGATTTAAAACTCAATAAAAGGGATAAGAGAGAGAAGAGAGGAATTTTGAAAATGAAAATAGAGAGAGGGTTTTGAGTTGGAGTATTGGAGAGGCAACCAAACCCATCTTTTTTGTGCAGCTGTGTTTTGGGTATTATTTTTTTTTTTTAAAAAAAAGAGTGTTACTTTTCCTCAGCCTTAGCTTAGGTCATATAAATTATAATGTTAGGTATATTATAGCTGTATTCACAAGCAATCACATGCACTTTCACCCCTTCCATCTATAACCCTTCTCTCTTTCCCATCTTTTTCTTATATATATATATATGTGTGTGTGTATTTCTTTTTTATTTCTCTTCTTTGGATCTCTCTATCTCTCTCTCATTACACCCAACAAAGATTTTCATTTTAGTTATGCATTGGACTCCACCAATTAAAGTGTTCATATACCTAAATCAAAGGTCTAGATCTTGAATAATTTGGTATCTCTAACTATTGAAGTTGATTTGTTTTAGCAAGATTTTAACTTTTGTTTTTTATGAAGGCTGTGAATATAGTTATAATTCAGTTGAGTTATGCTTGCGATTTTATGATTTTAAAGTAATAGAATATTTGTATATATATTGGTATTTTTTTTTAAATATTATATTAGATGAATGGGTAAACTTTTTAGAAATCTTGAGACTAGCAAGCTAACCTTTTGTAACATTCTACCATTTATCTATTTAATAAAATTATTCTACTTATTTTGAAAATAAAATTGAGTATTAAATTCTTTTAATGCTTTTTTTTAGTTCAATGTAATTACGACTGATTTAGCTGTTAACTATAACGTCTTGATTGATTAAACTATGTACGAGAGTTGGCTCTATTGCATCTGTTTTGGGTAGTGATAAGTCAAACTAGTAGTATCACAATAATATGATTATTAACAATACAGAAAGATGTGTTAACCTCGACTTAATTAGTAGTGGTTTTCTTATTTGGCTTAAAAATAGATGAAGATTTGAATTGAATTTATGAAATTTTATAATATATTTACTATAAAAAAAAAAGGTAGTTTCAAGTTAGCACTTACATTTATTCTATACTATGAATTTCATCATAAAATAATTTACTTTGGTCTGAATTTTGAAATATAAAAATTAGGCATGTATAATCATTTAATTCTTGTGTGTTGCATTTAATATAATGTTTAGGTCATATTCATTCTAAAAACTAGATACATGTGACTCAAACCACAAGTCCACATGCCATCTTTTGTAATTCTTTTCTTTTTTTGTTAAATGTATTGTAGAAATTAAATAATATGACTAGAATATAACTCTTTGAGAAAAATATCTAATTCAAACATTGTGTATTAATTGTAATGTTATATTTGGGGGTTCAAACAAATTATGATCAATAGGGCATATGGTGCAATTGGTTTAAAGGCTCTAAACATGTAATCAATTAATCTATAAGATACAATCCAATTACACATTTTTTTTATTGGCAAGATTCTTTCTCCATTAAAACTCAATTATTTGGGCAATCATGATCATAATTCATAGCATGGTTATTTTATAAACTGTTAATATCATTTTGTTCTTTGTATTATATTTTGAATTTCCATTGCATTTATGTATATATATAAATATACTTTTGTATTGTAATTTTGATTTTTGTAGTTTTAATATTGGATAAACTTAGTTCCTAGACTTTTAATTAATCTCAAACTTCGTATTTTAAAGTTAATCTTTGTCAAATTTTGGTAAATAATAACAATCATTTTCTGATAAGAAAAGATTACTATAGTTTATTAATTTTATAAAGAGAATGGTAATTGAATTAATTTTGTATTTTTTTCAAAAAGAATATCAACAATGAACAAAAGTAGGAAACTATGTTTTAGATTTATCGAAAATAAGAAAACTAAGTTTTGATATTTATTTGATACTACACCAACTAAAATGAAATCTTAATTAATAATATTATCATAACATTGTTAATTAGATTAAATTTTTGTAAACTTGAGTTTAGGTCAACCGATTAAGCTATTTTATCATGCATTATAAAGTTTTGAAATTTTACTTCCAACAAAAAAAATAAACTCAACTTTTTATGGAAAAAAATATTCATTTAAAAATATTACAATTTTATATTAACATAAAGATCAAAATTTATTGTGACAAAATATATCACTAAAATAGGAGTTTATTAACCTTTTAATTTAAATTTCGAGTATCACGTTTACATTATGTTATTGTTAATGTTGACTAAAATGTCAAACACTTTTTTTCTTTTATTGAGATATGTCTAAGGTCATTTAAATTTTAGCATACATATATATATATATCCATCTAATTATTAAATGTCATTCCATATTTCTCATATTTCTTAGAATAGTTATATATATATCTAAAGTAAGTTTTATACGTTAAGTAAACATTTCAAACTTTATTCAATCAATTCTAAATATAAACATATTTCCTTTTCACAATTCAATGTCTTGATTATTTAAAGTGGTCAAAATGGATGGGTTCATCTAATAAATAACAAAAATTAGACACTAGAGTATTTAGATTTAGTCTTTAAAAAGTATTCAGATTTATAGTTTAAATATATTTTTTTTATTGTTGTAAGGTGAAAAATTGAACCTTTAATATCTTGTTGGAAGATAAATATTTTATATAAGTTTTTCTTTTAGGTAATACAAATTGAAATCTAGAGACCAAAAAATAAAAAGATAAATAAAAATGGTACTATTTTAAAAAGGTGATCCTACCAAAAAAAAAAGTTTGTGGTCTATAAACCCTAAACCCACAAGTATAAATGTTAAATAGTAGCTATATAGTCTATAAAGATTAAATAAAACCTCAAAACTTTGGGTTGCATTATTAAAGGTCTCTAATTAACTAAACCATAAAAAAAAAATTGACCACAAAAATGATAGAGATTGAAATATAGACATGTTGCCTCTTCAAGTCCTAAAATAAACAATTAATTAAAGTAGTGAAATACATTTGGTACTAATTAAACTTTGAATTTTAGTTTTTAAACAATGTTGGTAAGAAAGGAAGTTCTGTATTTAATATGAATACCATAAAATGAAAAAAGTAGACATAAAAATTAAATGATTAGGAAATGAAAAATATATAAAAAAAATAATAATAAATAAGAAGAAGAAGAAGAAAAAGAATATTGGAAAAGAGGTTCCAAAAAGTAAGGAAACCCGACCCGAATAAGAGGGTCGAAGAGAGGGAATGGGGGACCCAAAGGAGACACGTGGAGAGAAAGGAAGGGTCTATCCAATAAAATAACAATTGGCGTATAGTAAAGAGCGCTTTATCTATCCACCTGTCTGGACGAGACGTGTCCCACACGGATAATGCTTATTTCCTTTTCTTTTTAATTTTTCTTTTTTATATTTTTCTTTATTACAAAAAGAAATAAAAATAATAATAAAAATAATAATAATAATAAATTAATGGGATATCCGCAAACCACTTTGGTCCACTCCTCTATCCATACTCTTACGCCTCTCTCTTCACCACATTTTTTTCTTCTTCCATTATCCCTCTTTTATTTCTTTTTATTTATTTATTTGTGTTTTCTTCTAATTTCCCCAATAAATTACAATTACAATTACATTCATAATTTATTAGGTCCACCAAATTGAAATTCCCCCCACTTAACCTTGAATATGACTACACAATGCACATCCACTAATCAATCTTATTTTATTTTCATGCATAATCATTTTATTTACCTTTTTCTCTTCCTTTTTAATCTATACTATCAAAAAAAGAAAAAAAAAAAAAACCCTTTATGGGTATAACTAACTAACCAACCAAATTAAACAAAATTTTCAAGGAGTATTTAAGATGATAAGTGAGTTATTCTAGTTCTGTATTATTAGAGTTGGATTATAACAGTTTGTGAATGCAGCATAGATTATTTTAGTTTGAGAAAAAAACAAACTGTAAACATTATATTAAAGAATAAAAGAATTATAAACGTAAAATAGTAAAAACAGTATAAAATTAAAATTTTTGAAATAGTATTCATTGTAGTTCTGCTGAGAACTTTTAAATAAATATTTATTGCAGCAAGATCATGAGTATTACATATGATCAAACAACCATTTCTGTAATAGATCATCAATCATCCTCATAACTTTCTTTAGGAAAAAAGTTTAGGATTTTGATTAAAAGGATGAAGGAAAAGAAAAGAAGAAAAAGGAAAGAGAGAACCACTATTTTTTATTATTTTTTTTAAAAAATTGTTAGTTGATTTGAATAATAAGTAAAATAAAAAAGAAAAGAAGGTTGCGTATGGGGAAAAAAAGGATGCCACGTGGCAAAAGGTAAGTTGGAAGGGAGTGGGAGTTATTACGTTAAGAACCAGTCTCTCTCGATTTTTACACGGAAAAAAATGGAAAAAAAAAAGAAAAGAAAGGAAAAAGAAAAGGGTTTTGGTGGGTTTAACCCGATATAGCCGGTTACCGCGATGGCTGTCCCCCGGTTGTGCCGGTTTCGTGGTCAAACATTTTAGGATATATGTCTGTAAGAGGTTTTAGCCACTGTTTATGTTCTTCCTTTTTTCTTTTCTTCACAAACACCACCCGGGGTTTTTCGTTTTTTCTTCTCCAATTCTCTCTCCTTCTCTCTCTCTCTCTCTCTTTTACCCAAATCAAATTGTAATTCTCAATTTTCTTTCTTTGGGATTTGTGTTCTTAAAAATTTCATGGATCTCTTCCCTTTTCTCCCCACTGGATTCTGGATCTTCCCCTTCAATTCCCTCTAATTTTCTTACATTTCTCTTCTTCTTCTTCTTCTAATTTCAAATCTTAGCTTCAATTTGGATCTGGGTTTGATTGAATCATTAGGATCCTTCTTCCATAGGTGAGTTTTTATTTTTCCTGCTCAGAGATTTTCTCGGAGTTTTGGGTTTTATGTTTTGGGTCGTGTTCTTCGGGTTGTTTGGTTCTCGCAAAATATGGGAATCTGTCTGGATTTTGCTTCTTTTTCTTTTCTTTTTTTATTTTTTTTTACATGGGTTTTGGGTTGTTTGTGGTATTTCTGTCGGAATTTTGAACAATCGGGTCTCTTCAGAAATTGTCTCAAGTTCATAAGCTATGATTTTGGGTTTAAGATCGGATCCAGTTGAATTGTTTGAAATTGGTTTGGTTTTCCTTGATCCGATGTTGTCTGTTTGGTTTATATGTTTCTTGAAGCAAGTCACTTATGAATTGTGGTTTTTGATTTGGAGGTTTAGGAATTGGGTTTTGTTTGGGAATTCTGAATTTTTAGTGGGTTTTCCATTTCTCCAATCTCTTGTTGAAATTTTGATTTCCATTTCAATTTTATTTGAATGTTTTCTTTCATTTCTAAATCTGGGGTTTTTTGTTTTTTGTTCTTGCTGACATTGTGAATTTTGGGAAGTCTTCCTTTGCTTAGATGGGGTTTAACAAGGGAAAGAGATAAGATCATTGCTTTCACATTGCTGTTGTAATGCTAATTGTGGTAGCCTTTTTGTTGTATTCGTGTTCGTGTTTGGCTTTATAGAGTTTCAAATTTGAATGATTCTGTTGTTTTGATGATTGGCAGTGAAACTGGCGAATCTCTCTGCGTTTGATGAGTTTTTACCACAATGAATGCCTAAGATATGGTGATGAAGAAGAGATTGGATAATGGATTCAATGGCTTTTCAAATTGGACCGTGCCGAGAGGTCCGAGATCTCTTAGAGTGAGTACAATTCCTTCTTTAGATCTCTCTATATATCTTCTCTGTTTTGTTGAACTGGTACTCAAGTTTTGCCTTTGATTCTAGAAGAAGGTTCATCGAAAGAAAGATTTCGAAGATGGCCAGATCTGCGCAATTGAATTGCTGGCTTCTTTAGCGGGGAAGCTTCTGCAGGATGGTGAAAGCACAGCATGCAGTAATACATCGGATGAAGATCGCTCAGTGATTGGCACAAATGTCGTCAAGGAAGAACGGTCGAGTGAAGAGAAAGCTTTCAAGGTGGAATGTTGTGATGGTGGTAGCAGCCGAAGTTGTGATCTTGATTTAGAAGAGAAGACTGATCAGAAGCAAAATCTGAACAAACACCAATATGTAGATAATAATACTGTTTTGGATTGTACTTCAGTCGTAGTAAATTCTAACAGCTCAGACGTGGCCGGTGGTGATGTTAAGCCTGTGATTCACAAGACGGAGTTCGAAGATTATCGCACGAAACCAGAGGAAGGCTCCCCTGATTTTCTAGAAACAACAGATACTGGTATGAACAGTGTTAATGAAAAACATGAGCCCAAAGGATTTGGAATCGAATTTCAAAAGCTGACTCACTCACACAATTCTAAGGATTTGAAGAAGTCCTATGGAAAATTATCAACTATGCCCAATTTAAGCTCCAAAACTAAATTGCCCTTGTCAACAGATGCCATTCGTAGTTCATTTTCCAGATATAGGAATTACCTTAAGTTAGCAAGTAGAGATGATGATGAAAAATTTAGGTCCAATAAATCTAGCATTCACTCAAACTCGTATAGGCCTCCATCGCGAATTGCAGGTCGACGAATAAGGAAATTACTGAATTCTAAACACTGGAAAGTAGCTCCAAAGCTGAAGGACTGTGAGGTTGCTAGATCTGGTGAGATTTCTTGTTGTTTCTGCCACTTTTGAGGTGTATGTGTGAAATAGTTTCACCACGTTTTTCAAATTTTTGTCTTGGAGTGAAATGTCTGTCTTTGTAACTTACAATTCGTTTTTACAACAGAATCTATAGGCGAAGAAGCAAGAAACCCTTTTCGCAAGAGAAAACTATATTTTAACAGTGAGAGGTACCAGGATAGTCTTTACAAAAGGAAGAGATTTTTCGACCGAAGCTCCATGGTGAATTCTGATGGAGGAATGAGCAGTGAAAGCGTAACCAACTCTCCTGAAAAGAGCGTCCACATCGATAAGTCTAGTTTAGCTGCAATATTGCATGGAGGTCCTTAGCTAACTTATTGCTTGAATTTATAGTCCTTGTGAATTGTAAAACTAACATTTCTGTTCTCCAGTAATCTCATAAATTTTCCTTGGTGTATTATGCAGCAAGTGTTTCACCATCATCAGGTCAACAAACATCTTTCCTCTCCAAAGATGCTCATGGTATGAAAATTTCCTTGCAACTCAACATCTTTCTTTTGTCTGTCTCGCAAATTTGATATCATGCGGTTGGTTTCTCATCATCTGCTTGGGGTTGTTTGACAGTAAAATTTAGCATAAGATCATTCAAGGTGCCAGAACTATTCATTGATGTCCCCGAAAACGAAACTGTTGGTTCCCTGAAGGTAAATGAAGTGCAGTTCACCTGATTTTTTTTTTTAAACTTATAAACGCAATGTAACAACTTTCTATTGATGAAAGTGCCAAGAAGCCATGAATTTGAACTTTGAACTTCTTTAAGTGAATGAAAAATGTTGGTAAAGGATCTTGGATTTTTTCCTAAAGCAGTTTTTATGTTGTGTTACTTTTCCAGAAGATAGTACTTGAGGCTGTAACTGCTATTCTCAAGGATGGATTGCACGTTGGGGTTCTTGTTCACGGGAAAAAGGTTAGAGATGATAATAGAACCCTGTTGCAGACAGGACTTACTTGTAAAGATAATTTGGATACTGTTGGTTTCACGCTGGAACCAAATCTTGTGCATAATACTACACCGGCTTTGTGTTCTGAGGATCCTCCTCAGATATTAGCATGTGAAATGACTGAACTTCCACCCAGGTATTACCATTGCGTTTATTTCATTCTATCTTGAGATTTCAGAGGGCTCGGGAAACATTTGCAATTGTTTTCTAGCAAGTTCCTATACTTGGGTCACTAGCTTCTGTCTGATGGCTTATATGCTCTTCAATTTCTTTACAGCTCTCCTGTAAATCCTGTTTCGAGCTCGGTAATACTAGATCTCGCCTTACCAAATACTTCATTGACCAACTCCCAAAACCAAGATGAAAATAAACACGAACTGGTTACTACCAGCATTGACAAGTTACCTGACAATTCTTTACAAGATTGCAAAGCTTTGGTTCCTGTTCCAGAAATGACTATGGAAGCATTAGCTGCAGTTCCCTTGAATCCAAAATCTAAGCGTTTGGAAGTTGTACAGCGTAGAACCAGGAGACCCTTCTCCGTTACAGAAGTAGAAGCACTGGTTCAGGCCGTTGAGGAGCTAGGAACTGGAAGGTTTGACAATGCTCTCTAACAACATAATTGACCTTGTGCACGAAGCATGAGTTAAAACCAATCTAAACAGTGTATTACCCTTTTGCAGGTGGCGGGATGTTAAATTCCGTGCATTTGAGAATGCAGATCACCGAACTTACGTGGATTTGAAGGTGGTTTTCCATATCCTTAACAAACATGTGTTAGGGTGATCGATGATTACTTTTGAAATAAAATTTTAACTCGATGAGGATGTGTTGCAGGATAAATGGAAAACCTTGGTTCACACGGCAAGAATATCGCCTCAGCAGAGAAGAGGAGAGCCTGTCCCACAAGAACTTTTGGACCGGGTGCTGGCTGCACATGCTTATTGGTCGCAACATCAGGCAAAGCAACATGGTGGCAAGCATCTTCAAGCTGGAGTCGTGAAGGCCATTGAGAGCTCTAGCAGTTAGGCTTGTCGTCTAAAAGAAATTTCCCACATATAATGTAAAAAGGAATAGTAGGTACATTTGACACTTTGCTGTAATCAATCAAGGCAAATTGTAAGCATGATTTTAATTTCTTGTATTCTCTCACACTTTGATTCATTGTTTTAGCTTTCCCATTTGGGAAGAATTGTCATTTGTAAATATGATTCTTGTAATAACGAGATTCTAACAGAATTCTTTTCTGTGTTTAGACATTCAGTGTATTCAGTTTTATTGTAGTCTATCAGTATCATGAAACTCAACTGTAAATCTTTGTTGGGTAATATTTTGACCCTAAAGTCTCTTATTCCTTTTATGGTTTACTGAATTATTATAGTTACTAAATCTTTATAGCATTCTTTTAAGCTAAATATGAATATTCTTAAAAATGGACCAAAGTGAGATTGTGTTTAACATTGTATGTACTTCATTAGTTAACTGAAAAGGTGGCTTTTGAAACAATATAGATATTAAGTTTCTAGTCATGTCATCACAATCTCTAATTCCTTAGAACTTAAGGCATAGTCGTACAGCCTAAAAAATAGATCTTGTTCAAGTAAGGTAGTGGAATCTCAAGGTCTAATTTTAACATAGTTAAACTTTAAAACCAAAATTAACTGCTCAAGTACTACATTGAAAATGAAACGTTCACCTAAAAATAAATAAATGACTACTGAAATGGCAGGTAATATGCAAAGAACATGTATTAATTATCGACATTATATATTGAAACATGTCAGATCATGAGTAAGTAGTATACAACAATTAAACATGAATTATGAAAGATACGGCAGACATCATCAAACTTAAATTTACTAAAGAGAGTACCGTAATTGGTATCTGCGAAGCCAATCCTCTCCCTTCTCATAATAATCCAACCTACTGAATGTCTGCGTTGTGAATTGTGAAGCAGCAGCATAAACAGAGGCCCCTCGCCATGCATCGAGAATTGGATCCAGCGCTCTGACCACCCTAATAGGTGATCCACATGGCCTAATCATCCGAATTCCAGCCTCTAAGCGTTCCCTTATGCCAGGAAAAAGACAACTCCCTCCTGTAATGAGTATTGAATTGGTTAATCTTTCTGCAATATCGTCACTGTACGATGGCAACCTACGTAATGAGACGCCAGTCATTTCATCCAATCCTGTCTGGTCAACTCCAATCCAGTTGGGATGAAATAGAATTTCAGGACACCGAAACCTTTCGACCCCCATAACTATCTGGAAATCTTCCTTGGTAAGTGGACGAAATTTTGGCAATTCGGGTGTTTGAACATCTGACTTAGGAACAAAAGAGGGGTCTATGTCCTAATAAGAGTAGTATGGCATTAGACTTGAAATCAGTAATAGGTCTGCAGACTTGGTAAGTGGGTACTGACCTGAAGCCTAGATGATAAACGAACCAATTCAGCTTCATCCTCATCAGGGCCTTCATCGTCTTCGTCATTGTTATCTTTGCTCATAAGTTTATAAAGCTGCCAGTCTTCATCTCTTGCACCAAAGGTGTCCTCACCCTTCCCACGATCAAAGGCTGCTGTTGTTAAAAGCCGCATTCTCTCTCTCTGGGCTGCATTCAGTCTCTCACCACGTCCTACTCCTCCAGACACATTATGCCCATTTGTATGGCCTCCATTAGTCTTGAGTCGTTTTCGCTGCTCCACTTTTTCAGAAAGCTCCTTGTATTTGACACGCAGTTCCTCTAAATAAAGCTCGGGATTCTCCCTAGAAGAGAAGAAATATGAAAGGGAAAGAAGGCATTAAAATAGTAATTCATAGCAACAAATCCAGTATAATAGCATCGTAGTACTGGAACCATTTAATTGAACAATGGTAACTTCCAGCACAGCAAGCACAATATTATTAATAATTTGAGTCCTCTGGAAACTAAAATTGTGAAGGTTGGAAGACATTGGTACGCACATTCTCCTTTCTTCATCTAGCTGGTTTCTCCTTTCTCGTTCCAACTCTATTTCATAACGTTTCTGCTTTGCTCGCTGCCGTCCTTCAGATGTGGTTTTGAGAAACAATTGTCTTCTTTTCTCCTTGAGCTGCCAAGACGATCATGTTTAGACAATGTATGGCAGTTGTGAACAATAAAAATAAACAAATGTATAAAACATTCAGGCCCTTATCATGCATATACAGCTTTCTTTTACCTGCTCAGGTGAAAGCACGTCATCAGGGACATTGATGAGATGAAACTTCTCATTTATAGCATCAGCATGATCCTCAGCTTCCGCTTGCTCATCCTTCGGTTCACCCTTTGCTTTCCGCAAAGATTGTGTTGCTTTGGTCAGAGCAGACTCAATTTCTTGCTTAGAGATGTACCCAGTCTCTGACAAGAAAGATGGAATATCATCCTCTGCTACTTGCACAAGCTGATGCAAAAGAAACTCCAAACCACGCACTTCATTTTCTAGCTCATTGATCCTTGAAGATCTTTTTGCTTCAGCCATTTCTCTCAATCGTTGCCCTTGTTTCTCCTTAATTGCAGCCTTTCTCGCAATCTCTTCTTCTGAAGGAGGCTCTTCAGTAGGTGGTGGAATCCATGGGAGCTGCCAACACCTAGTTTTCGCTTCTGCTTCCTTGGTCCCTTTCTGTTCGTAGACATAGTATTCATAACTGAATGAAGGGATGAATACACGTGCAATGATGGCAATAACAATAGTAATAAAGCCAAGAAGGCTACCTGAAACAATTGAGCCTCTGATGCATAATCTGAAGCTATATAGCAATGCTCCATCTTCAGATCTTCAACCTTCTCCCACGTGAATCGGGCCCTGTTGCATGAACTATAAGTATGACTTTTTTTCCTTCCTTTTTTCCAACTTTCACCCACTAAACATGTTAAATGAATTGAACTTACATATGATGAGGATATTTTAGTGAAAGAAGTTGCTTTAGAGAATCAGTCACATGGTATCCGCCAATATTCGTTCTGCAGCATCCTTTATAAACAGGCTCCCCATCAATGAACTGACAATGATGACCAGTGATAAAACTATCAAAGATTATTAAAATCAAGTGTCCAAGATGCAATTCACAATAGCCAATAATAAAAACTATGCATGATTAGCACAACTAGAAACATCATAGTCGAGAGCAAATGCAACAATACATAAATGTTGAAGAAAAGAAAATGCAATAGACTTGGATCATAAACAAGAAAGTTCGTATGGACTAGAAATGATAACATTACCAACTCAAGCATTGATAAAGTCAGAAAGATTAATAGCTGAATCAACACAAGCAAGTAAGCTCATACACACAGTGACAGCCAACACAGAAGTAGGAAAACCAACTTTGACCATGTATTTAACCCTTATTGAATCGGAATCAACAACTTCACTCAAATGATAGAAAGTAAAACAACTCATGAACTCTAGTAAGCTGATGAAAGAACAAAGCAAACCGGAATAACGTGGCTTGCAGTAAATCCTGGGCATATAGCAAGGCCATCTTTATCGCATATCCCAAGTTGTTGGTTGTACAAATAGCTGAATGCTGCATCAACACCAAATGCTGCAGTAATGGCAAATAAGGTAAGTAGAGCCATTCAGCCAAATGTTATAAATAAATTTAATTATAGCTTATGTCTAGATGTACAAGTCAAACATAATATATTAAGTTTTAATCTGTAGCAGCAGAAAAGGATGGCCACAGCAGTAAAGAGCTTGAAAACACTACTGCAGAAAGATTATGATTCTCATCTGTTAATTCAATAAGGACCATACCTATCGAAGGAACTCCATAGGTTTCAAATAAAAGCTCTGCCATTTTACTACGAGATTGAACTGGATTGCATACACATTCTGTTATCAGGACAGGGTGGTCAATCTGCTCTGCCCTCAAAGGAACATAAATCAAATTAAGAAATTCATTGAAAAAAGTTAGGGACAAGTAAAGACACATTATTTGAAATTGTAAGGAAAATAGATCATCAAATTAGTGGGAAAGAGAAAGAAAAAGTTTCATTGAAGTTAAACTTGTAACACAAAGAAGAATAATGAATATTGAATCATAAAAACTAATGCCTACCTGTTTCACCAAGTGAAAGTTGTATTCTATACCATCATTAATGTCTAAACCATTTTGAAATTTCAAATCCAAGTAAAGATTATGAATTAAAATTCATTTCACCACATATAACCTCCGAAGCTGCAATAAGGATCCCCAGTTGTTGATCATTGCAAAAAGAAATAACATAATTTCAAAAGCAATTTTCGAATAATGCACCCAAAGAGAGAAGCTATGCTAAAATATATAAAATTTCAAATTTCTTCCCACAAAGCAAGTCCTATTTAGACCCGATGTTCTTTCCTATTTTTTCACAACCAAATATTCCAAAGAACACAAAACCAATGCACCCTACCCAAGAAAGCTTACTCCATCATCATATATGTTCAAGCAATGAACTAAAGATATGCCAAAAGTCTACCAAAATAGAAAGATAATGTGAGAAATCAAAGGTACGCACAAAAAGCTTGCTCCATCATCATATATGTTCAAACAAGAAAGCAATTAGGTACGACAGAACAAGGTGAAACTTAATGTTTGCACAATTACCTCTGGTCCACTTGCTCCCAGTCGATCAAATCCAAAGTCAAGAACCTAGAAGATGCAAGGGAATATTAAAAAGCTACAACCTTATATACTCAAGGTTCATATAAGTATCCACGGGCATGCACTGACACCATTATTCAATCTCCTAATATTTTTTACACATTTCTTCTGTTTCCCACCTATGATTATCTCCGAGTTACAATGAAATTAACAACTTCAGACAATGCATTTAGTTCATACATTTAGATCGTAATTTTCGTTTTCATTCAATGAGGGACCTCTTAAATGAAAGTGTTTGTTTTATAAGTCAGTTGAACTACGCTTATGTTGGCGTTGGCTTGTATGTAGGTAGTTACTAAAAGTGGCAATACATAAAACAATAATCCAACTTACGTATTCCATAATCTCAAACTGATAAACAACATTGCCATCAAAAGCAGAGCGAGGACCTGAACGCGTGCAATCAAAGTATTTCATCAAAGACGGATCATGATCTCCAACTATAGTAACCGTTTCACCTGAATTGCAATAAGAAGAACAGTAGATTACACTTCAATAAAGAACAATACATTTTCCGCACGAGTGGAAGTGCGATAAGAATAAGACAGTAACATCTCCAAATAAATGGACAAGTAAAACTAAGCCCCAATTGTAAATAGCCATCAAGGATTCTTTCTTCATTTTACTTTGGAAGTGTAAAATCTTCAAAAGTAGACATACCAGTGGCTTTGTGGCGAGGTCTCTGGACAATGTTACGGAAAATAACGCGAGGGTCGGACTCTCCAGCCCATCTGAAAGAATAAAACAGAACACAGTTTAATTGAACGTAAAAAGAAAAAAGAAATATTGTGGTGCTTATCCTAAGAGTTGAAGCCATGAAAATGGAGAGTACCCAATGCGAAAAGCGGAGGCGCCATTGTCGATAACGATGGGAGTAGTAGAAGGGAAGTGATTGAAATCAGATTGTCTCTGAATCTCCGATACGAATGGCATGTTTAACGAGTCCAAAAGCTGAAACAGAGAGAAATTGGGAGTTTAGAAGAAGGTTTGTTATTGTATGCCCTAGCTTTGCAGCGAACTGAAGAAGAAGAAGAAGGAAGAAAAACAAAGGTGAAAGATGTTTTCGGTTGTTGGAACTTGGAACCAACCTGACTGGCACGGTCAAGATGGAAGAGAAAACCGGCGGTTTACTTGAACCGGTCTTTGGTAGCTAAAGAAAAATTCGACATTTGAATATTCCGTGTGGTGGGTTCATAATTTAATTGACGAAGCTACGTGTCGATGACGGAAGTTTCAATCTTGATTTTATGGATAGTTTTAGAAAAGTACTGTGTGTTCTACCAAAACATTTATCCAATTATAAAAACAAGCATAATTATAATTTGATTTTGTTTGAGGAATTAAATTTTTTTATATCAAACTCAATTCACATCCAAATATAAAAATTGGGCCTCAACCGAAGTCCAAACTCAAGTCCACCAACAAATGTATCTAAACCCAAGTCCACGAGCAAACGAGTCTAAGTCCAATCCTAACAAGCAAGTAGGTTCAAGCCTAAACCCAACTAGCAAATCGACCTAAGCCCAGCCACTTAAAGTTCATGAAATTTTTTTATAAATAGAGACATTACAATTCATTTAGGAGATTGTTGGTTGAAGGAAGAAAACTCTCAATAATTAAAGATTCAAACTTCTAAAGTTCTTAAGATATGGAACTTCTTATCAACCTCAAAATTATTATCTTCTTAAAGATAAATAAAAAAGATTGGAAGATTAAACCTTCAATGAATTTTAGAATATTGAAGTTCAAATTGACTAGCAATCATAACTTTTTAAAGATTGAGGAGTAAGAACTTCTAAGTTTTAATTTACATTCAAGATAGAGCATCAAATAAGTAAATATTAGAGATTGTATCAACTATACTATAAATTAATATACAAATTTCAAATTCCACAAACTACATTTCTCTTAAAATGTCATGTGAATAATTGAAAAAAAAAACATAATGGTAAATGAGCAATTTATGGTCGTTTATTTATTATATCTTGCAAATTGTCAACCATATAATAAAAACATGGATTCACCTTTTATACCAATGTTGAACTTATGAGAAGTGGAATATATTGAAATGTTAATGAAAATTTAATGTCATAGCTATGCTATTATATATTAAGTTGGTTTTTTTAGTACAACAAATGTAGGAAGAGAGCTTGAGCCTTCCACCTCTAGGATCGAAAAGCATACTAATTAGCACAGAACTAAATTCACTTAGTTATATATTAATCAAATTGGTCTAACAGACATTATCTTACATAAATCGTGGAATTTATATTAATATATAATCTAAAAAGTTGATTGGCATTTTCAATCTATTGTAAATAGTACACATTAGAAAATGTATATTGGTGGTTTTAAAAATTAAGTTAGTATAAGTCTTAATCGATGCAACGCAGCGCGATATAATTGAGGGGCTGTTTGGGCCCCAATTTATTACTGTGGAGCTGGGTTACCATAACCCTAACCCTTGTTTGGTGTCCAATTTATGAAAACCCTAGTTTTAGGGTTTTCATAATCATCCCAAATCCTTTTCACACTACTTTTCACTGCATAACACCTCCTTGAAACCATGTAATTCTTCGTCCTTTCCTTCTCCGTCCAATTTCGTCTTCTTCCTCTTTTATCGTTTTTGTCTTTATTCGTTTTTCCCTCCAAATCTTCCATTTTCTCCTCCAAATCTATAGAGAGAGAGATGCAGGTAAAGATAGAATCCTACTATGTGTCTTTTTGTCAAAATTTTAATCTCGGAAATCCAACATCCTCCATTTTCAATCCTCTCTTTTTTCTTTGCATCCATCGTTTCTCCTTCTTTCTCTCTGTAAATCTACCTTTTTTCTTCTCTCGTCCCTCTCAGTTCCGCTCAACAATCTGATTGCATCTCTGGAGTTATGCAAGCATATCAGATGGTGATAAGTTTGAGATCGGGTGGTGGCAGTGGCCTTCGTGGAAGCAGATTTGTTACCCCTCACTTTGATTCCTCCTCCTCTCTCCGTTCTGGGATTGCCCAAATGAGATTTGGATTTGGGGTTAAATGGGATTTTCTTGGTAATTTTGTTTGTGAATTAGAAGCCTTTTTTTTTTAAACGGAGCGTGAGAGAGATGCTAGATGTTGTGTGTAAGCTCTGTTTTTGGGATGAGATTTTGTTGAGATTGTGGGAAACTCTTAACTAAAACAGTTTATCCTTTGTTGTAAAAGAAATATAGCTAAATTTGTTAGTTTTAACTTTTAATTTAACTAGAGTTTTAACTAAGAGTCATAGGGAAGCCTATAAATACATTGTATCACTTTGACATTTGATGATGACAAAAACTGAACTGAAATAATACCTTGCTCCCAAGCACAGTGGACGTAGGCACTTGCCGAACCACTCTAAAATCTTGTGTGTTCATCTTCTCCTTCCTTCTCTCTTCATCTTCTCTTCACCTCACAGTCTCCTAAAGAAACTAAAAGAACGGAACCAAGAAAAATACAGTAAAGAAAGAAAGAAGAAGAAAACTTGAAGAACTCTTATTAATCTTGTGTAATCCAAATTCACACACAAAGTGATAGGAAAGGGAAAGTAAAAGATAGTGGAGAGAGAACCCACCATTACATGCAAATACGTGACTTCTTTGTGTCCACCTACGTGACTTCCACTACAAAGATTATGAAATTTTGAAGATTCATAATGTGTTGAGGTTTTTGGTCTTTTTAGTATAATGGATGAATGTATAACTAATTTTCTTTATGGGTATAAACTTTGTTATAACTTACAATTAATAATTATGTTTGCTATTGATCTTTAATTTGAAAGAATGAGAGAAATAGAAAGATTCGATTGCATTTGTGAGTGAGAGAAATTCAAACCCAATTTGCAGTTCTATGAACACTCCACATTTTATTTATCTGTTAGATTAATTAAATATATAACTTTTTTGTCAATTTAGTTGATTGAATAAACTTTGCCTACAAAAATTAAATACATAAATAAATTTAGAGAATTCGCCATTAAAGTTGTGTTTGAAATAAACTGAAAATTTTAATTGACATGAGAGTTTGATTGTTTAATAAGTTTGGTTGTGAATGTATTTATTAAAATTACTTCTTAATTAAATGTTCATTTTTGGAATTTTTTTTTTCTTTCACAAATTGATGTTCTTTAAAATTCTAAGCTAAATGTTGAAAATAAAATAAAATATTGAAATTAGAATATGAATTTGAAAAAAAAAAAAAAAACTTTCACAACACCACCCACATAATCCTTCCTCCAACACATCTTATCATAACATCATCATAACCCTACCCACATAACTCTTCCCCCAAACACATTTTATCATAATACTACCTTCATAAATCCTTCTCCCAAACACAACTTATATCATAACACTACTTTTATCATAACCCTAACTCTTCCATAACCCAACCATTCCCCCAAACGGTCCCTCAAAATTTAACTATATAAATTAATATTTTCACATAAATATAAAGGTGTTAATAGACAATGGACAATGTCATTATGTTAGAATTTTGAATATAATGTGATATTGACTCGAAACAAATATTGAAATATGAGTATCATTACATTCATTTCAAGTCTCAAAATTCTTTCAAAATTCTAATGAATTTTTACTTTAGTGGTAGTTATGAACTAATTGTATAGAAGGTGCTACAAAATCGACAAGTAAAGAATAAAACAAAAACATAAAAAAAAAAATCGACGCACATATATACATAGTTTACTAATAGTGTGTTAGCTACGTTCACGAGCAGAGAAACACCAATATTATTAGCGAAAAGTATTTTTAGAATACAAATGGTGTCACTAGGACTAGATAGTTTATATTGTACACTTTTTCTAAATCTCGGAATCTAATCATAAAGAACCATAAATAATTAAATAAGTTGATACGAAGTTGAATAGATTGGTTGTTCGTAGATCCAAATAACAAATTCAAGACATTTCAACAAAAGGTTTATGCAATATTGCAACTTTGAAAACAATAAGAAGGTATATGAAGAGCTAATTAAGCTAGTTATTATAGCAAGCGGTTACTATAATATTTAGTTTTCAAAACTTCTTTTTAACATTTATCGACATTTTATATTGAATAATATGATATTAAATTCATCTTTATTAACCAATTAAATTTTTTTGGACTAATAAGTGATTTAATACAATCCAAAGACAATGTGCTTCAAGATTTTGTGTAAGAAATGTCTTTTCTAGACATCAAATCTTTACCCACTTTTTTGTTTTAAATTAAAAGGTACATCAAGGAAAAATAGAATGAAAAGTTAGATATAAAATTACAATTTATGATCTCAACTAGAATTTAATATAAGTTCAAAGTTATAACGTATTCTCTATGATTTAATCAAATGTAAGAAATTATATTGAAAATTTTATAGGAGAATAAATTTACCTCATAAAGTGAAAAGCTATCATTGTAACAAAAACTTTAAAGATATGGAATTTCGATCCCCACTAACACATCTTGTCTTCATTATGTCATTGTTGTGGAAATGCCAAGTTAATTTTAAGGGTCCTTTGGAAGAATTTTTTTAATCCTAATTATCTTTTCCACTATATGTGACAAAAATAGTTAGGTTTCTATTGATAATTTTGTGTGAGATTGTTAATTTACAAGGATATGATGTTGCAAAACTTAAAGTTATATATATACATTGTAACGATTGTGGGAGTATCAAAACATATATATCTTTTCAGAAGATGCTTTTTCGATAAAATTGTTGAAATCGACGCGTGCTTTTATTAAGGAGAGCTTTGATAATGAATCTAACTCATGTTTAATTTCTTTCAATATCAATTGTGGTCAAAGTAGGTTAAACCTTAAGAATTAATGATGTATTTGCATGTAATGTACTGCATGGTCGAATGTTGTTGGCACAAGAAGGCTTGGCTGGGTGTTAAAGCTGAAACCATCGTGCCAATATCATTAGGTCAAAGTGTTATTTCCTTTATACTTTTGTTGGAAATGGAGGCAATTATTTAGAGACTATTCAATTTTTAAATTAAACAGATGAAAATCATGTCATCATGAAGGAGGTTTCTCAATTAGCTTCCTTAGTACAATATGCAATGTTTTATTGTATCAATCAATTGAAAAATGTTACGTAAATTGTATATCTGATTAGACAATGATCGATGATAACTTTACTTTTTAGCTTGCTAACAATAATAAACTTTTTACATCTTGCTAATTTCTTTATATTTTGAGAGATACATTATAAGGTAAGCTCACTTTACAAACCAAATTTATACAATTTAATCAAAGTAGTTTATATGGTTGTTGAAATGGACCACCAAATTAAGGTATAGGATATGATGTGTCATAATCAAGGTAAATTTTAATTGTTATTTTATTTCCTACGTTGGTGAAAATATTAATGAAAATAATGTGTACATTGAATACTTTTCCAAATAGAGATAAAACAAAATAAATTCCATAGTAAATAGCATACTTGTATTCAATTAATAATTAAATGAAATAGTAAAGTTTTTTGTTATCAATTCACCGCATTTCCATTTAATATTGCGAGCCAAACCCAAGGCATTGATAAAAGCAATTAATCACTGCCGCTAATACACAAACACATCAATCCAACGCTCATCATTCAAAACCATACTTCTACTAACCTATTCATCTCCCGACACGTCACTAATCCCAAATTCTTCCTTCCCTTACACGTTCTTTCAAATGTTATAACTTCCACAGCAAGTTCCTCTTACTTCTAATCATTATAAATCCCACAAACAACCCATTCTCTCTTTTTCTCTATTGCAATTCATGGCGGAGGAGACGGTGGAACTTTGCAGGACCCCACGACGGAGGAGCTGCAGGATTCCTGTGGCGATGGCGTGTCCGTCGGCGCCGAGGAAGAAGCCGGTTTGCTTGAAGCGGAAGGCTCCGCCGAAGGAGGGGTATTTTCGACCGCCGGATTTGGAGGTTTTGTTTGGTTTTGTTACTCCAAGAGAAGAGGCTTGTACTTAAGTTCTTTTTTTTCTTTCTTTTGCATTGTATATAAAATAGAGATTTAATTTTCTGTTGTGTGTGTGTGTTTTTAAAATGCATTTTAGAGGTTAGTGATTTCGAAGAATGAATTTGTAAAAGTAGTTTTGGAGGAGAAAGGTGTGGTGAGAAGTGGAAATAATTTGGTTTTGATTTTGTGAATGTTGGAATTTGAGCCTCGTTATCAAAGATGGAAAAGGGTATAATAATTAATTTACTTGGTAGTGAATAGTTATGGTAGATGTTTATTTATGGTATCAAAGAATTCTGTTGTTTGTGTTTAGGCATAGCATAGCTCAGCCTCGTACACACTTCATTAATACAATATCTTTGAGAAAATAAATTTGGTTAATTTATATTTTATTTACTTAATATAGAAAGTCAATGATATAATCAATCAAAGATGAACTATAATGTATCAATCTTAAATATGGATTTAGATAGAAATAACACTATTATTTTTAGTCTTTTTGAATTATTTTGGTGAAAACACATGTTTCTTAATTATTTCGAAAAAATATTTATTATTTTATATAAGAGAAAAGAGATTAAAAAACTCCCAATTTTATAATGTCATAGAGAAATTTTGTTATTATTAAAATAACAATTTGATTGGAACTATTATTTATTGGAGTTGTATTCAAAATAAGTATTTAAGATTTCACCCTTTTCACATGAGTGATTATCAGTTTTGAGGGAAACTTTTTTTTTTTTTGTATATGTTTACAGATTTTCATTGATAAGACTCTATGTATCTTTTTCTTTTATGTGTAGAGGGTTTTTTGAACCATCGTCAATGGAAAAGAATATTTATCATTTAGTCTATCTTAAGAGTTGTTACAATAAAATTCAAGATGAAAGATTGATAAAAAAATATTGTATTGCTCTTGTTTGATGGAGGATTTTGCTTTCAATTATATTGAGTTTTTTTTTAAAAAAAAATACTTGAATAAGTCGTAATATTTCACTTAAATGTATACTTAAATTCAATTTTACAAATCAAAACTTATTAAATGGATGCAATTATTTATTTTGATTGAATTTATTGATTAAATAATCAATAACTCATATATATTGATTGAATTAATTAATTAAGATTAGTTAAATCAATTTATTTAGTATAAAAATCCGTCTTTCAATTAGGGCTTGTTTGGGCCTTGGGTTGGAGTGGGCTATTATAACTCACTTTCTTGTTTAGACTACGTATTATGAAAATTAGTTTTCATAAGAGTCTTTAACTCATATTAGCCTAAATTGTTATATGATATTACATGAAATACCCAACTTTCTAATAATTTTCACAAAATGTCTAAATGGGTCAATATATTTCACAAATATAGGGCCCAAATTACTTCTTTGCCCATTTTATAATATTGGATTACTTTATTATTATTTTTTCTTTTAAAAAGGAATGAACGGTGGGTTGTACGGTTTTGGAAAGTATTGGAAAGCTTTAATACTTTCCATATACCAAAAACCGTCCCATGTACTCCATTTTACTCGTCGAAGAAAAAAACGATAGGAAGAGTTTGACAGAAAGTTTGAAGACGAAGAAGACTTTCGACGGCCGACCACTGTGAAGAAATATCGCTCGAAACTTTGAAGCAATTTCGAGGTTAGTTTTGTTAAATAATACATTAGGTATACTGGGTATATTGAAGATATTCAGATTATTAGGCAAAGAAACTGTAATTTAGAATGTGGTAGATTGTAGGAATTGTTGAGGTTTCGGGCGTGAAGAAGATGAAATTCGAGGGCCGTCACATTTTGGAAGTGAAGAAGATTCTAGGGTTTATTTACATTTATTTGGTATATTTGGTATATTGAAGATATTCAATAAATTATTTTTGAATGTTTAAAAGTCTAGAACATAATAAGATAGGTGCAATCTTCTCACATATTAGTTTCTATCCTGTTCTAATACATTATTCGATAATTTCTGAATGAAATTTTCTCACACTGACTGATCAGTTTAATTTGAAGACAAATATGGACTTGCATGCGACTTTTTTTGGGTTTATTCCTTTTTTTCTGATTAAAATTGAAAACATTATTCGATGTGTTTGGCTTTGTGATGCTAATTTGAAATTTATATTGTATAATCATCTCTATATGTAGTATAAAGAAAATGGTGCGAAGGAGTGAAAGATGTTCAGGTTCAAGAATGAAGGCTATGAAATCTAACAAGGATGACCCAAGATGATAGAGATGTATGATGTGGAGTATTAAGCTGTAATTTTGTAAGGGTATATTATATATATGAAAACAGAGGTTTAAGAAGTTGTAATATGAATATATGTCCTAGGATGAATAAATATATGAAGAAGATCAAATGGATTATCAACCAATTCAAACCGTATATCTTGGAGAGGATGAATTCGATTTGAGAGGTCCAACCGTGTGTAGTAATACATGTATGTAATGATGATCAAGATGAACAAAGTGAAGATGAAAATAGAGGACAGTAGGTATATTTGCAATATAAGTATATATCTCAATACTTAAGTATATATATTATAATATAGTGTTGGTTTATGTATTAATTAATGAATATAATGATGAACGTGATGAGCAAAATGATTGTGTGGATGATGTTGTATATAGCACAACTATACTAAAAGAATAGATGAAATTGAAAAGGAAGCAATGAAATTGAAGGTAAGTACATATGAAAATATAGGTATTAATTCTGAATTAATATGTTGTGTGAAAATAATCATTCTTTTGTTGAATCTGATTTGTGTAGAAGAAAAAAATGGAAAAGGAACATATTCAACAAACTGTAGTTGTGAACAGTGCTACAATGATTGTACGTATATGTTTATTGATCTGAATATATATGGCATATTATATGAAATATACCATAATGTTAACTGTTTGTTATAACAGGCTAGAGACAGAGACATATTTGCTTATAAGCAAGCTGTCAGAAGGAGCCTAAGGAGATGAAATATACCTTCTAGGATTATGAGATCGTCATTCACAACAAAATTTGGATCTGTTGAGCCAAAAAAAGGAAAAAGTAGATTTGAAGGTTGAAGGATTTGAAGGACCAAATTTTAAACTGCTCTCACAAGAACATTAATATTCTAATTTTATAAAGGTTGCTTATGTAGAGACATGTGTTATGGTTTTCTAATTTCTAATTTCAATAGTCAAGGGTTCGAAGGTCCAAGAACTTTAGTAATTCTAACTTATATAGTATAGATTTAATGTTTAAGGTTATGTGCTGAAGTTTACATGTACTTTTGGGTATGATTAGTTTTTATGTTGCTGGTATTATGGAAAAACAGAAACATTAAATATGTGTATTATTTATGTTCTTATATGGTGTTCATTGTTCATAGAAATTCTTGAGATATGGTTTAAATGTTCAATATAAATCTTAACAGTACATTTGCAATAAGTTGTTATTCTTAAAATTGATGGTCTATTTCTTATATTTAATGGAATGTTATAGCAATGTTATAAAAATTTGATTTTGTTATAGCAATGTTATTTGTATTGGAGACTGTATGATTAGAAAGAGCATAATAAATATGAACCCTTAATACAGAAACATGAAAAACAAATGAAAAACAAACATGAATTTCTTAGATGAGTATATTTGTCATAATGTGAAGTATATAATTATGTAAACTTCTTAAATAAGCATTGACACAAAAAAATTAGTAATTCAGAACTAATATTGTATTCAGGAACTAATTAGTTTCATAACTAACTTAAGAATAAACGTAATTAAGTTGAAAACGACAATAGATATTTCAAATATAAAAAACAATGATAAACTAGCTAGATAAGACAAACTTGCATCGCTTTTTGTTATGCCCATAACGTCCATAACGGCCACATTTTACGCGTCTCTTGAACTCCATTTTAGAAGGAATTCTAATCTGCTTAGGTCTACCAACTGGACGTTTTACATTAGGTGGGAGGATGACAATGGATGAAACATCATCAGGTACTTGTCAATGTCGATGATCACCTAAAGGGTTTATTAAACCTCTATAAATTGAACTCAATGTGCTCTTCAAATAATAATGTGAAACATATGGCTTTATTGACAAATGCTTCATAGTAAGAACAACACATGCATAGGCACAAGGTATTTGCATTATATCCCACATTCTACAAGTACAAATCTTAGAAGGCAAGTACACAATATATTGAGATGTGCCATTGATGACCTCTTATTTCATGTTGTTAGTCGGATTCACCTACATATGTAATTAAGTATAAAAAAAAAGTAAGTATATAAATAATAATATGATGTAAATAAAAATAAGTAGGTATATAAATAATAAGACGATGTATATATAAACATTTTATTAGGTCAAAAAAATAAATATACCTTCATAGATCGACTACTTTCAATTTGTTCCCTTATAATACATTCAACTGTTTTTGTAAATTATGTAACTTGATAGTCAGCTTCATTTCTACGCTCAAAAAACCATATTTGCAACATCATTCTCAGTACCTCAAGCATTGAACATATTGACAACTCCCTAGCCTTGATAATTGCATTATTCAGACTCTCAAATATGTCAGTAGTCATTACATTATATCTACTAAGGGGTGAGTAGGCACGAGACCACCTAGCAAATCCAATCGATTGTAACTCCTCATGTATACCAGGTGCATTTGATTCCAACAAACGCATTTGTTGTTCAAAATCAACAACATCGTAAGTCTTGCCACATGCATGGAACACGGTATCGACTATCAATCTATACTTCAACTTCAAGTTCCTAAGTAAATGAACCATACACATGCAATGTAGAACATTAGGAAATACTACCTCTATCGCTTTGCATATACTCTTGTGTCGGTCAGATACTATGACAATGTCATTCCTACCACCAATGATTCGCTTAAGTTGATTGCAAAACCACGTCCAAGAGACATCATTTTCATAATCTACCACACAAAAAACTAGTGGTAATATTTGATCATTGGCATTAGGACTTGAAGCAGATAAAAGAGTACCCTCATACTTATTCTTCATGCTTGTTCCATCGATAGATATGACTTGACGAAAATGTTTCCAACCAGCAATAGAAGCAGATAATGCCATAAAGAAATATAGAAATCTACCATCGGCAGCAACTTGGTATTCAACAATAGAACCTACGAACATAAAAAATATTAAACTATAAAATAATAAGTATATGAGAAGATGTATATATTTAATATACCTGGATTGTTAGAATGTAACATGAAAGCAAATTTGGCTACCATCTTGTAGGATTCTTCCGGATAACCTCTAATCTCATCCAACGCGGCCTCACGTGCACGCCATGGTTTTTGGTAAGATATGCTTAAACCATGTTCAACACGAACGAAATGAACTATATCTTTAGGAGTGGACAATTCTGAACCAGCTAAACTAATTTTTTTCTTTATCAAGTCCTTAATAACAGTAAAGGTAGCATGTCTATGATCTGTAAGTGGAACATCTACTAAACATGTATGTTCAGAATCGAACCTAGTAAGAACCCATATAGTCCTATCACCATGAAAACAACTAGAAGCACGCAATGATCAATTGCAATCTTCAATTACGCACTGCAAATTCAACACTTGTTTGATTTCACTGTAACGTATTGAAAATTATCTCTAATAGCAATGACTTGAATGGACTTTTTCAATAAAGATTTGCTTGAAAACATGTCCTGGATTTTTAGTACGAAGTTGGAATCTATATTAGACCTATCTATGGTTTCAAAAAAATGACCTCCATCTGAATGGATTTGTGTTTAAAATGAACTTGAGGACGATGGACCCAAAGAAATAGCTAAAAGGCCAACACAATGAACAATAAGGGCAATATGTTGTTCAAGTTAGATGTTATTATATGGTAAATCCATTTAACATCGTTGTCATTCTTTATTGCCATATCTTTCTTAAGACATTCTATAGGACTTAAGCAAATGTATATATCAAAGTTGTTCATATCAAAAAAATTACCTAACTTGAATTTAAGGACATTGGACAATTCAGTATATGACATATGTTCATCAACTACAATTTCAGACACACTAAAACTAACGTAATTGTTAGTTTCGTTGAAAAAACCATCAAAGTAAACTGCAATACTGGTCATTCTGTTTCAAAAATATTACAGGTATAAGTTATTAAATAATGTAATTGTTAATAAGATGTATATATATAACAAAACATCATACAGGAAAATTAAACGATTATAATAGAAAGTTAGATGTGGTATATATGTAATAAATGAAATATATAACCTATTCTGTTTTGCGGGAATATTTAAAACTTAGTATAATTATAAATAATATGTGGTATACAGTATGATAATGAAAATTTATAATAGAGAAGTGACAGAAAACATACTGTAAAATATGTGTATATATGTGTTCTTGAAATATATGGAATGGAGAATAATAAAAATAATTGAAAATTCCTACTAACTGGAAGTCTACTGAGAAGATAAGGAATAAAGAAAAGTCCAACCAAATACTAATCGGAAAGAAAGGAAATATACGGAAAATAGAGGCTAATGAAAAGGATGTTGAAGAATAAAGAAAAATGTGAAGAAAATTAGATGTTTGTTTATTAATCAAAGGTAAACGTAATGAAGATAAACGGTTGCCGGCGACGAAATCAATGGAAAATTGAAAGGTTGAGGTAATGGAAATAAAAGGTAGACGGCGGCAATTGGAAATTGAATGGAGTTTGGTGATGAAGATAAACAATTCCCACGGTTATGATAAATTAATTCCAATAAAATATAGTCAAATAATTTCAATAATAATAACACACAATAATATAAGGAATTAATTACTATGACAATAAATTTAAAATATCTTTAATAAGGAAATAGTTTAAAATTACTTACGAATATAATATATAATATATGATTATTAAAATGTTATTATTGTCCAAATTTTATACGAAATCCTATTTTAGAAAATAATTCTAAATTTAGGACATTTGTGAAAAATTATAGTAAATTTAGGCTATTTGTCTAAATTTTTCTTTTCATAATTCACTAAATTTATGTTCACACCATGTAATCATTCTCCTTTCTTCTTCTTTTTTTCCCGTTGCTCTCATCTTCCCTTTCTTTGTTCTTTTTTTTTTTCCAGTTTTAAATTTGTTCTTATTCCTCCATCTCTTCTTTCTTTTTTCAATTTTAAATTCATTATTCTTCCTCCTTATCTCCCTCTTTGTTTTATCTTCCTCTTTGTTTTTTCATGTTTTTTTTTTCAGTTTTAAACTCATTCTTCTTCCTCTGTTCTTTTTTTTTTCTTTTCAGTTTGAAATTCGTTTTTCTTTCTTTTTCACTTTTTTTTTTCAATTTTAAATTTATTAATTGAAAACTCTGAAAATCAACAAAATCAAAAACAAAAAAAAAAAAAAGAAAAAAAAAGAAGAAGACAGAATTAAATAGGTTCTCTTTGTGAGTTAAAATGAAATTGAGAGAAAAAGTGATAGAGAAACTCTTTACATATAAAAAACAATTACTTCCAAAAATAAATGATAAAAATTTGAAAAAAAAATTTAATTCACACTTTCTTTTTTCTTCTTTTGGTCTTTTTTATTTAAATTAATTTATAAAAAGGAGTTTTTTTTTTTTTGCAAAAAGAATAAATTAAAATTATATATTGTTTTAATGTATGGTTCTTTTAGTTCAACTTCAACAAATGTGGAATGTGAAAGAAACAAGGTGGCCAAACATTATGAAACGGTAGAGGTGATTAGGAATGCAATGGAATTTTGAAAATGATCAATTAAATGTAATTGTAAATTGACCGAAAGACAAGTGTTCAACAGAGGTTGAATTACTACGGAACCAAGATAGGATAAAACTTATGCAAATCATATTCCGTAGGGTGGATGACATAGAGGGATTCTTTTCGTGTCGAACATAACTTAAATTTGAATATTGCAATCTTCTCTCGGAATATAATGTTTGACCAGTTGCCGATTTTATGATTTTCTACTTTTGTTTTGTGAACTTGTTGTCTTGGTTTGTATTGTCCTAAAATTTAATTACATATGTTATGAAACTTTATATATTTATATTTCACTAAGCACATATTAAAGAAATTAAATGGTTGTATTGTTTTCTTATCTTTTAAAATCCGTCCACGATTTGTAGAGATGTATCTTTAACATAATTTCAAACACGATCACCTACACAAACGAGAAAATTACTTTATGGAGATTATAGTTAAATCTAGTAAATGAACAACATATTTAACAAGATTGAATAAATAACTTTGAAAAAATATGTGTATTGCAAAAAAGTATTGAAAAAAAAAAACATTTTTGATATAACTCAGATTATAATAATTTGCACCCAAAACACATATAATAATAACCCGATATAATCATATTAGTGTATTATTTTATCTCATCATATTACTTTATTTATTTTATGTATTTCTCAAATTCCACACTATTTTGTTATTATTATTATTTATTTTCCAATTTGAATATAAAAATTTAAATCGAAAAAAAGTTATTGTTTTTTTATGAGTTTTATAATTTTAATTCCATGAATACATGAAATTTCTCAAATTGAAGTTTAATTAATAAATTGTCTTTAAATTTATAAACAATTTCATATTTTAAATGAGACTGAGTAGTGTTTTGTATGAATTTATTAATTCTTAGATACATGAAATTTTTCATTAAACACTTATGATGGAGCAACCAAAATAACAAGGTTTGGTATTTTAATATTCTTAGGAAATATATCTTTTGAAACAAAAAAATAAACTTGATTTTATTTTATTTTTTAAATATCCCACGGTTCTCAATTTACAAAATAATGTTTTATTTTCTTCGATTTGAATTGAAAACCATGGGACATTTAAAAAAACAAAACAAAATATTTTGTTTTGTGAACCTTCTTTAATTTAGTTGAGAAGATAAAACTAGGTAACAATTTTATGGATGTTGTAGGATGCTAACAACTTTCCTACAAACTCCCGAACTTAATTCTCATGAATTTAGGTATAATCTTTTTTTTTTTATCAATCACACCTTAATTAATATGGTTGGTGGTAACTTCAAACCTTCATATTTTTTTTAAATTAAATAAATGAAGACGTTTCCGCTACGCGTCGTGATCACGTCGCGACATAGTTTATCATAATCCACAAACTATAACTAACTCATTTTGAAAATAAGATATCTTTTTTTAAAAAAAATTGAGACATTTAGCCATTACTCAAAATAATTTTTGAAATACTTCTCTACCTTATTTAGTAATAAACCATTTTTTTATTAAAAAAAAATTTTCATCCATTAAAAGGAAATCCTTATATTCTAAAGAGAAAAAGAGAGAATTAAAAAGCACTTTCACTCTTCATAGCCTTCAATACATTTGGGTCAGTTTTATGTCCTTCTCTCCAAACCCTAAAAACATGGTAAAACTAAATTCAGTTTTGTCAGTGATATATTTACTTTTCTTGGCTAATATTTTAAATTTATAGTTTTATCCTTCTAACTTTTGTTCCAAAATTAACTTAATGCTTTTTGCTACACTACATTAAACCTAAATCTACATAATCTTATCAACTAATAAGATAGGGTTTTTGTGATTAAAGCATAGAGATAACTTAAACTTGATAGTTATAATGAAACATATTAAAACATATAGATAGATTTGACATTGATATATATAAAGAAAAAAAGTAATTTAACTTAATATATTTGGATTTAAATAAAAGTATTAGATATTATGTTATTCTAATTAATTATTATACACACGTATATATATGTATCTTGGAACAAATACCTTCGTGTTTGTTTACTCGTCCAATAGATTGTGTCAAAGAACATTAAATAGGGAATAAGAAAACCAACAAAAATACACAATTATTTCTATTGTATTTAATGTTTAGCGAATCGTTGTTTTTTAAGATAAAGACAATTGCACTGAAATTGTTAAAGGAATAATTGAACTATACCCGAGTCACTAATTAAAAACATTTAATGTAAGATGAACAAAACCATTGTGTCCTCCACAAAAAACAAAAAACTATTTCTAAAGCTTTATATTTGACATTTTATCTATATTTCCATGATTGATCTTTATTCTCTTAAAAATATAAGAAAATCTAAAAGCTGTTGACAATAATAGAAGCTCTCTTTACACACCTTTACCTTTTCTTCATCACTTCATCTCTATCTTTTGCCATCATTTAGGGTTAGCTAGCTAGTACTCTCTACTGCGGTTAGCGATCGTCATCGGGATCTCAACCAAGCCATTGTTTTCCGACGGAGCATCATCAAGATTCACATATGAAATATCTTTTGACTTGTGGGATATATTGATCTAATTATAATTTCCAATTGACATGGGAATCTTGATGATGCTGCAGCGGCAATCAATGGTTTTAGTAACTTTTTTGCAACTCTTTCAGAAACTCCATGATTAAAGGTGAATTCCCATCTCTTTTGCCTTTATTTATTTATTTGTTCTTTAAAATTTAAAATTTTAATTTTCTTCTTCCTTATGATTCTAACAAATTGTATAGTTAAGCTATTGTTGATGGTTTTCATATAAAAGCTAGTAAATATTTAATTAGATAAATTTCTATATCACATAGATGATATATATATAATACTTCAATCCAAAACTTTATTTTCATTTTCTTACTTCTCAACTTATATAGATCTAGGAATAAAAGGTCGAGTATTTACTTTTTTTTAAAGAAGGTGTGTAAGTCGCGTGTTTATACCACTTAACTATATTTCCTTTCGTGTTGGATCTAAAAAGTGCGAATTGAGATCCCTAAATAAAATGACAACCTAATTTTGATAACTTTTTCTTTTCCATCAAACTATTTTAGCTTGAAATTTATTGATCTTTTTGTTAATGTTTGGGTTCATCTTCATGGTTGGAAAATTTAAAATTGTGGTGATAATTTAGGGTTGAATCCCTAAATTTGAGTTGCATATATTTGTTTCAATCAGTGTTGAAATTAGAGAAATTTTTGTAGTTATGGGTTTGTATTATTATATATTTATCAGGTATATGTTTTGACCAAACAAGGTGCTTAATTTATTAGAGAAAAGACAGTGGCATTAGTAAATTAATAGATCCATCCTTAAGGTAGGAAACCCTAAATCTCATTCAAATTACACATACTGACATTTTTTACTATTTTATCCGCAACTACAACAAAAACTGAAGAGTGAGGTTTGGAAATTCTTTGTCAATTCTCTCTGGTTTCTTCAATAATTCAGGTAATTAATCAGATTCAGAAAATATGTTTAGTAAATTAAGTAGTTTGAGTTGTATAATAATCCATGTGTTTAATTCCTTAATTAAAAAAAGCTAAATGATTTTGTTTTTACATAAATAATTGTTGCGTTAATTGAAATTTTAAATTTGAAAGTTGGAACCAGATAAGAAAATTTATGTTTCTCAAATTTATACTTATTGTCAATCTCCCATTTTTCTCACTATTGTTTTACAGAAACATTAAATTTCATTTTTTTAAAATGTTTTTTAAACTACTTTTTTATTTTTCATTTTAGAAGTGTTTTTAATACCAAACTAATTTTTTGAATTTTTGTTTTTTAAAAAGACAGTTTTTAAAATTTTGTATTTCAACTCTCATAATTAAAAGAACATATACTTAATTTTTAGAAACAAAAAATTAAAGACAGTTTTTAAAATTTTGTATTTCAACTCTCATAATTAAAAGAACATATACTTAATTTTTAGAAACAAAAAATAAAAAACAAAAATGTTACCATATAGGGTCTTATTAAATATATTCTTTGTTATACAATCAGATGTAAGTGTGCTTCAAACATTAAACAAAGTTGTGTAAACAAAATTGATCATTTTGGAATTTGGAATTTTAACTATAAGATAATTCTCATGTTTATATTTAGGAAAGTATGGAAATCATTCTAAACATTTTGTGTGATCAACAAACACAGAAATTTTAAAAAATCAAATGCTAACAGGGGCACCTTGATTTTTAATTGGTACAAAAACGAATATCGATTCAAACACAAAGACTTATAAATATAGAAGTAGTTTTAAAATATCATGTGATTATCAAACAGATTCGCATAGTTGGTTCGTGAGGCAAAGGTTGGATTGGATGGAGATTTAGAAGGGCATGTGTGTGGTGAGAAATGGTGGCTTTTTGTTAAAGACATAGGTTCTTTTTTATAAGAGCTACCAACTAATGATCTTCTCTTCAAGAAAAAAAAAAATACATCTGAAATTTCAGTTTGCATGATAATATATCTTTCACAAATACACGTTTTTCTCTTCTTCGTTGTTTCAAGATAAATTTTGGTTAAGAACTCAACTATTTACTTAAGAAAAATGCATATGATTGTAAGCAATGGAGAGAAAATAGAATTAATTTAAAAAAAAACGGAAAATGAAAACAATTGTTATACCAAATGAGATCTCGTGTGTAAAAAAAAAACCCATTTTTAAAGGTATTTGTGGATCTCCTAATTATGGAGCAAAAATTTTTAAATAGAAAAATAAAAGATTTAGAGTGTGAAAATATATAATTTGAAAATCATAGTATGGATTTAAAAAAATTCAGAATTGGTATGATTTCAAAAAAACCTATATATGTCTTTAAATTAATTAATTATATGTGTTCTTTTCTTGGGGATATTTTTGTAATATTTTAATTACTAATGAATGATGTCAATTGATTTGCTATTTTGTAAAATAAAACGTTAGAAAGTGTTATTCCTCTTATCAGCTTTGTAATATATATTCGCACGAGATTTTGGTTTAGAAATTATTTAGTTTTTGAAAAATTAACCATCTGCATATCTTTCTTTTAAATTTATTGCTTTGTCAAATACTTTACTATCAATTTTTATGGATGATTTATTGAAATATTGTAGTTCCAAAAACTTATCAGTAAAATAAGATTTTAAAACTTACTAGAGATTTGTTGCACTAAAAAAGGATTGAGAGAGAAAATGGAAAAGGACAAGTGTTGAACACTCGTCACAAGAAAATAATTATTAGATAAACAAGATTTAAATTTAAAAAAAAAAAATCATGAGTAAAAGTATGATCTGTAGAAATATTTCAATACTAACAAAAATTAACATTAGATAAATTCATAATATACTTTTTATCATACATTTTTTCATTTTTTATTTATATTTATTTTTCATTTTTTTTATAAAAGAAATTGAATTTAAATTTTGAATTTAACTTTTTCTAAAAAAAAAATAAAAAATAAAAACAAGAACAAATTTTAAAAAAATAAAAATAAACAAAATTTTCCCTTCCTATTTTTCTTATGCTCCTACTCTTTCACTTTCTCACATTTTCTTTCTGATAATCTTCATTCCACCTTAGTTACTGATCTAAAAATAAAACGATCAACCTTAGTCTATAAAAAGAAAAAAGGGGAGATTTTTTTTTCGGGAGGACATTGAGATTTTTTAGAGGAAAGGTACACTTTTTACGTTAAAAAAATCTTTTCACAAAGAAATTTTTTCTCCAAATCAAGATGAGCATGTTTGCTGTGTAAATTTTTTTTTAAGTCAATTTAATTATTGCGACTTGAAATTTATTGTGTTTTTTTTAAAAAATTCATGGTTCGTGATTCACTATGTTGAATTATTTGATATTCATTTGGAAGGCTGTTTTAATTGTTTAGCATCTGTGCTAATTATCTATTTGAACTATTTGCATTCTACATTAATTAATTAATTAGCATTCAGTAAATTATTCCTTTGGCATCAGACGCTAATTATTTGGCACTCATTTATTAATTATTCATTTGACATCCGATTTAATTATTTGCATTCTGGATTAATTAATTAGCATCCTGGCATCCTGCATTAATTAACATCGGCATCTTGCATTAGTTAATTATTTGACATCCTAACATCACGCGTTAATTACCCTAGCCTGCGTTAATTAATTATTTTGCATTCTAACATCTTGCATATTTTTGCATCCCGCTTTATTTTGCCTTTGATTATACGTTTGTTTATATTATCTCTGTATTTATTTTATCTCAAAATTATTTTATTATGTGTTATTTTATCTCAATATCTATGTATCATTTTATTATTTTATCTCAATCTCTCTTTATTATTTTATTATTTTATCTTAATCTATTTGTATTATTTTATGTCACTATATTATTTTATCTCACCATATTAGCTTATTTATTTCAAAGTATTTCTCAAATTTCACAATGTTTTGTCATTATTATTATTATTATTTATTTTCCAATTTGATTATAAAAATTTAAATTGGATAAAAAATATTATTTTTAATGGATTTTATAATTTAAATTCCTTGAATACATAAAATTTCTCCACTTGAAAGTTAATTAATAAATTATTTCTAAAATTATAAACCATTTCATACTTTTAAACGAGACTCAATAGTGTTTTCTATGAATTTATTAATTCTGAGATACATGAAATTTCTCATTAGACACCTATGATGAAAATTAAAATATCAAAGTTGGTATTTTAATATTATTGAGGTGAATATAAAAAAAATATCTTTTGAAACAAAAATAAACTTCATTTTTTTTAATGACTCTTATGCCACCCATAAATATCAATTCACGTTTAAGTTTTATTTTCTTCTATGTGAATTGAGAACCACGAGACATTTAAAAATCACAAAATAAAAAACTTTGTTTTGTGAAACTTCTTTAATTTAGTTTAAAAGATAAAATTGGGTAACTATTTTATGGGTGTTGTAGGGTGCTAGCACAAATCTCATGAATTTACGTAGACTATTTTTTTTTTTTTAAATTTTTTGGGTGACCAATCACACCTTAATATGTTTGGTGGTGACTCTGAACCTATTTATTTATTAAAATTAAATAAACGAGGACGTCGGTCGCTCCGTGTCGCGATCACGTCGCAACAATATATATTGAAACCAACACGAAACTAAAAGAAAATAAAAGATTTTTTTTTTGTTATTAGTTTTTTATACCAAAGACGATTAGTGTACAATTTTAGGGTTTATCTTTTTGTAATTTTCTAATTCTTGATTTGATCAGTATTAGTTTTTTAAATTAAAAAGATTGGTTTTTGGTTATTTGATTTTTCTAATGTGAATAGTGAAATAATACAACATAGGAACGAGTGTTTTAGTATTAAGAGTGATGCATCATATAAACTAGCAGTACAACATTGTATAAGGGAATTATTTGTTTTAATGTAATATACTTTATTTCAGATTATTTGAAAGTCGTACAAAACTATTATAGATAGTTTGCCCAAGATAAATCATATGACAAACTGTAAGAACAATCAAGATATATGATAGACGAAAAGTCTTCACATATGTTTTCACATTGTATTGATATAAACAATTCGAATTTATCGTTAACTAATTTTCAATTATAAATAATTACTAAAAATACAATTATAGATTTTCATAAGAAATAATATGAATATATTATATAGTCTTTACTTTTATGCACTTTATCTATCCACACAAAACTCTCAATTAGAAAATTAGATTGGTGAAACAAATATCGATATATTTAATAATACTATACTCCACGTAGTATGAAGTCCAAGACATGCATTTTGGTGCTTGACTTAGATACTATACATTACTGAAAGATTTTAAAAAATCACCTATTTTAGACATGATTTTTCATTAATGTTCTCAAATATTAAATATAATTAAGCATTAAACATTAAGCATCACACACATAATATATCTTTAAGCAGCAGACACAAAATATATCATATATTATACAGTATATAAAAAATATCATTAGCAATATTTTTTGCTAATTGTATTGATATAAATTTATACTTTTACATAATGTAAAATTTATGTAAAATTTGTTACAAAATTAATATACAATGTAAAATATGCACATATACATTGTTATCTAATATTATGTTAAATATACGGGGTATATAATGATTTATTTAAATCGAAAACAGTTTTCGTCACAGTAAGATTTTACAAATTAACTTTCATTATATGAAAATCAATGCAAATTTAATTTGATGAAATATAATAAGTATACATCATAAATTATTAAATTACGTAGAATATATGAAAATAATGCAAAGCAAAAGGAAGAATGTATGTCGAGAGAGATTGGAAAGTGATAGAGAGATCGGAAGAGAAGAATTTTTGAACAAAATCACACAAAGAAAAATAATTAAGGGATAATTTTAATTATAATATTACCATAATAGAACTAAGCACATACCATATTTACATAGGATATCTAATAAATGCAAATTTTAATCATGATTCACTTTTCTTAATTCATTTTTCTATATTTATGTAAAATATAAGCTCATTTAGGATATTTATGAAAAATTGGAAAGTTTGGGTTCATCTTGTAATATGGTATACCATTTTAGGTCATAGTAGTTAAAACTCCTACATTATTTGAATTCGAAGAGATGAGCTTCAATGGTCATGAAATTGAATTTTTTTTCAAATACATTTAGTGACTTGGACATGAATGCACTAGATAACATTCAGTAACACGATCCATTTATAGTCATGGTGGTGAGCGATAACATGAAATTGTATAAAGGAATGATTTGCCAACTCGCAAATGGACTCAAGTCCAAGCTCACCAAGCAAATGAGCTCAAGCCCACCTAAAGCCCATAAAATTTCTCTATAAATAGAGACCATTGCCATTCATTTTTGGGGGTCTTTTGGTTGAAGGAAGAATTGAAGCTATGAAGTACTGAAGCTTTGAAGAATTGAAGATTCAAACTTCTACAAGCACTCTAGACGTGCAAGTTCGTATCAACCTCGAGATCAACATCTTCTGAAAGATTGAAGACTTGGAAGATTAAACTTTCCTTGGATTCCAGAAGATCGTAGTTCAAATCGACTTGCAACTATAACATCCTAAAGACCTAAAGACCGAAGACCAAAAAGTTTTAAAGTTTTTATCTTGTATTCGAGAGAAAGCATCAAAGGAATAAATATTAGAGACTGTATCCGCTATATCAATCAATATATCAAAGTTCAATTCCACGAATTACATTTCTTCTAAACCTCGTGTGAACAGAAATAAATTAGCATTAAATTAACAAAAAAAAAACAAGAATTTAAATTTGTCCTTTAATTGAAATAAGAAAGAAAAATAAAGAAATTTAATTTTATATAAAAATTAATAAAATAAAAATAAAAAATAATAATAAAATAAAAATAAAAAATAAAAGAGAAAGCTTATGGAAATAGAAAAAAAAAACCAAATAGGTGAGAGAATACAAAATGGAGAGAGAGAAATTTTGCATTATTTTTCTAAATTTTTTTAAAAGTGCACTATTTTTATAAATAGTTTTCAAAATTACAATATTAAAATATTTTTAGCTTCTTTTTATAGTTAAGTAAAGTTTTGAAATTAAAAGGAAAAAAAAAAGTTTTTTTTTATATTTTATTTACTTTTACAATTTGGTTAGAATATACTCTTATAATTTGAATAAATATAAACCATTGTGAAAGAAAAAAATACTCAATTT
>CM046892.1:11804716-11907405 GCA_025688845.1 Cucumis hystrix | reverse complement strand
AAAGAAAGTAAAAGAGAAAGCTTATGGAAATAGAAAAAAAAAACCAAATAGGTGAGAGAATACAAAATGGAGAGAGAGAAATTTTGCATTATTTTTCTAAATTTTTTTAAAAGTGCACTATTTTTATAATAGTTTTCAAAATTACAATATTAAAATATTTTTAGCTTCTTTTTATAGTTAAGTAAAGTTTTGAAATTAAAAGGAAAAAAAAAAGTTTTTTTTTATATTTTATTTACTTTTACAATTTGGTTAGAATATACTCTTATAATTTGAATAAATATAAACCATTGTGAAAGAAAAAAATACTCAATTTAAAAAAAAAAAAAAGGAAAAAAAAAAAGTAAGAAAGAAACTCACAACTTCTAGTGGAAGACATGTGACTTAACTAATTAATGTATACTTTAGATTAGATTAGTAGTTACAATAATTTCTTACTAAGTTTTGTAAAGACGTTTTTTACTACAAAACAAAAACGAAGAGTAGCATTCCCATATTGAAATTGTTCAAAAGAGTGACACACACCAACGACGTAACCAATTTGTCCTTCCCCTAACCAATATGCTTCGGCCTAGTTACTTTTGGGCCCAGTAGTTGGGCTTGGGCTAAAATTACGTTATACTTGAATCTATATCTTTATCTTTTATTCATTTATTATTATTATTAGGTGTGATTGTGAATAAAGTTTTCTTTTATCGTAGAATTCTCAATGAAGCATTTTTTTTATTTTTTTTATTTTTTTTAATCTTCTTTCAATTTTTGTTTATTTAGTTTCTCGATTTAAAAAAAATGAAATGAGATGTTTTTTTTTTCCTTCCAAAAAGTAGATAGGGTTTTAAACAAAGGTTTGACTGGGGGGGTTGGATGTTAGCGGCGACGGTTGAAAGTTGAAAAAAAAGAGAACGTGGACATCCACGTGGGCGCATGTGTGAGGTAATTAATTAAATTCACCCAATAATATTATTATTATTAATAAGAAAAAAACAAATATTTTGAGTTAGTCATTTTTACCATTCCATTCCACGTCTAACGACATATACTTTTATCAACTTCTTTGTGCTATCACTTCAATAACCATAACCATTTCACAAATACATTTTTGGTTACCTTAATTATGCATTCATTAGTTTTGAAATTAGTTAAAATACTAGTACAAGTCACATCCTCAAGGTAAATGGATACAAATTGTATTTTAATCACATTAGTTTTATTTATGTTTTATAAAAAAAAAAAAAAGTAAACACATGTAACTCAGTTTCGTTGTTTCTTACCTTTTTAGAAAAATAAATAAAACAATGAAAAATGAGATACATGCATGCAAATTTTAGAATGAGAGTCCCATTGTACCACTCTTTGAATATTTAGATTTAGTCATACTTGTTATTTAATTATTTATTTTATTTTCCTCTCTTTATAGTTTTTGTTACTTTTTTTTAAGAAAATAGTTTTGTTATTATTTGTGGAATTTTGTTTTATTTGTGTTGTGGTTAATGTGAATGAACATGAGAGAATGAGAGAACGTGAGGGTGTCATGGGGCATCGGAATTACGTTCTTTAATTTTGAATATTTTTTCTTCTTTTTTTACCCTAATAATGCCCATATGTATGCTTATTTTTCATATTTTCATTTGCTTTTATTATCAACAGTTTTGATTCTCTATTTCTTCATAAAAGTAATGAACAAGAGGGATGAATCTTCTCTCCCTCTCCCTGATCTCCACATTTATATAATTTCTTAATGGGTGTAATTAATTGAGATAAAAGATATTTCAACATTTAGTTTTTGAAAAAGAATTATTTGACGTCAATTATCGTTGAATTATATAGTCTTTAATAAAAGTAACAAAGAGAACTATTGCTTACTCGCTTACTTCACATTCTATTTTTATCACTCAAATAAGTATTCAAGAGAAATTTTGTTCCTTGGTGGTATTTAATTATGCTATGATTAGTTAAAAGTGAGTTTAATTATGATAATTAACTTCATCTTCCACCATAGCCAAACGTGAGAGGTGGTAAAAGGTTTGATCTCCCATCTCTATGATTTTGTATAAAAAAAACTTCTTTCACTCTAGGTCATAAGAGTTCACAATTTGTCAGATTTTATAACTCATATGAAATTCGCAACTCGACCACTACATGTCCCACAAATTATTCTATTAGGTCGGCTCTAAAAACAATCCCTAGGTGAAGAGTTAAAAGAAGGTCAACCTCATGAGAGAGAAGAGGCAAACACTATAGGTTAGTCATAGGAACTAAAGAAGAAGACCATGAAATTAAAGTTGACTCGAAAAAAAAAAGAATTAAGTTCGAGTGTTCAATTGCACGAACTTAATTAAATTTATCACGACAAAGTTATATATTATGATGATTTGTCATATTTATTACTAATGAGAGTCGATCAAGTAGTACTTCATGAAGTGTTTAGAAACTATATGACAAACGATATTTTTGCATAATCAAAAGAGTACACATCACAAAATGAAAAGGTTTTTGGTACCAAAACTATTACTAACTTCATCATTGAAGTGTTGATGACTAAACACCCCATGTTAAATTTTTTATTATTACAAAATATTGCAATTGGTAATTTTCTTTTAGCATATATATAGACTAAACTTATCAAACATTAAAATGGCGTAATATGATATTGATATTTTATCCATTAAATTTAATTATTCACTAACATTGTTATGTTTTTCAAATTGATTGTTTGGATGAAAGAAATGTCAAGGAAAATAAAAAATAAAGAAGAAGTAAAGAAGAATATATATATATATAGTAACACTCGAATTTTTAAAGATAGAACTTTTTGCATTAAAATTTTAAAGAGCCATTAGTTAATATAGTCTAATGAGAATGGCCCATCTAACTTAATGGTCTCACTTTTCTAAGATCTAAAATATTTAATCAAACATAAAAGTAGACAAAAGTAGATTTAGTAGGAACAACATATCTTAGTAATCAAAAAGATATTTATTTAATTTATGTTTAAAAAATATTTTTCAAAATCAATATAACTTAACTTATATACAAATGCGTTAATGACAAAAAAAAAAAAAAAAAAAAAAATCATAAGTGATCTAAATTTATCCTTAAATTTTTTATAATTTCTCTATATTAAAATATACTACCAACTTATTGATTAATTTAAATTATTAATGTATATAATAATAATGATAACAATAACAATACAACCTTATTCTTAAATATTAATAGTTAAATATAACAAATATGAATGTGTATCAATTTCGCATCACAATTAATGTACACTCACACTTTAATTTATTAAATTGCACCATATATATATACATATAAAATCATGATAAACCCTGATCAATATCAAAGTAAAATAATGTTATATACCTAATTTTTAAAATCAATTAATTATAATACACAATAAACTCATATAATTTAAAATTCATAAAAATTTTAGGTCCACAAACCCTATTCTCCATTAAAGAATGTCATTATTATGACTATCAATATTTTTTTAAAAAAAAATTATCTTCATGTCCAACTTGCAATTTTTGTCTCTTAATTAAAAGCATGAAATAAATGAAAGGAAAATAAAGCTGCTTAACAAATATAAACAAATATATAATTATTTTCATTGATTTATTTCAAGAGAGTTGCTGTTCCCTAACCTATGAACATGCCATAATCTTTGGTGGTTTATTGCCTATTCCTTCTATTTTATTTTTCATTATTTGTTATTAATAAAACCTTATGCAAATTAATCACTTTAATTACATTATATAAATTTTCACAATTAATTAAACAAAAACAAAAAGACAAATTAATTATTTGTATTTTTTCTTATATTGAAGTTGTTGGTGGAAATCATCATTAGTGTATGATTGAATTTTGGTCTTATTTGTTCTTATAATTATTATTAATTTTAGTGTAAATTAAAATGTACATTAATCTTATTATATTATATGATCCAATAAAACTTTATCAAAGTTTCTATATAATCTTTCCAAATCTACTTTTCAACTTTTCTTTTCCAATTGAAAAATATTATATGTTATGGAGAAAGTTAATCAATTTGCCATGTTATTACGTTAGATTGACAAAGTTGGGTTGGAAAGATTTTTAAATGATTTATATATTGATATTATAAGAAAAAGTGTTTTATTTTGTGTACTCCTACCTTTCAAAATGTTTTGTTTTTATCGAAAACCCTACCTATATTGTTCTCCTACTAAACTAAATCGTTACAACACATATTAGTTTATATGAACGTTCATGTGCGTCTACTTAGTATATAAACTTTAAGCAACATTTAATTAGTCTTTGAACGTTGATTTTGTGTTTAATAAGGTCAAGTGTGTCTAAACATATCTTTAAGTTACTTTCAATTTTGTGTCCAATGAATTTCTAACATGTAAAACTTTTTTTTAAAATTCACAAATCTTCTTGACACGAAATTGAAAGTTTAGAGTTATATAAGACAAAATTTCATTTCATATTCAATAGCTAGCTATAATTTTTAAAAGTTTCAAATAGGTCAAGAATTTGTCCAAATACAAAGCTAAAATTAGTTGGTAACACGAGCATAGCTGAACAACATAGATCTCGCACTATCAACATCGATGTTAGAGGTTCGATTTTCTAGCCTTCATAATATGAAGGAAAAAAAAACATACAAAATTGAAAGTTTAACGCAAATTTATTAGACTTTTTTTTTATATAGAAAAGAAATAAAAATAAGGATTTATTATTGAGTGAGAGTGGGAAAAAAGATTATGTGTAATGATAATTAGTGAGAGAGGAATAATAATTAGGAGGTGAAATGGTAGAGAACGAGACATAATTTTGATTTGTACTCAAAATCATCTTTGAGGATTCTCTTGTCTCTTTTTTTTTTTATATATTTTTTATTCTCTAAACTTGGATTTCACCCTCACAAATCTTTGTTTCCAAATTCTTTATTTCTTTATTTATTACTTTTTTTTTAAAAAAAATGTTATATATACAATTTGCATATTGTCATCTTCAAAAGGGAAAGCAACCGAAAAAAAAATAAGTACTTTTCAACTTTTCATCATGTAGTCAACGTCATCATAAATTTTAAAAAAATGTTTTTTCATTTACATGAATCTACTTTTACTGCTTTAAATTTTTTGAAAATTAGTTTTTGTTTTTATGTAAAAGAAAATTGTTTTTTTTCACAAAGTTAAAGGGATCCAACCATTGAGTAGTAACAAGAATATGGTAAGCAATATAAATATTTAATGTTCATAAATCAAACTCTTTCAAGCAATATACGTACTTAAGATTTTAAAGGCGTTTGAATGCCTATCTAGTGTTATACCACTTCGAGAAGTTTATCAATTTGTATGATTAATAAAATAATTTTGAGAATGAGGTCAAATTGTTGTACCCAGATAGTAAAATTACGTTATCTGGTCCGGATGATAGTAAGCTCTTAAATTTGTTTGAAGTTCAAAATTAGGTAAGCAAAAGAGAAAGAGAGTGATGAAGGGAGAAATTGGGATTCATGAATCTGAAACAAATGAACACAATTTGGGCATTGGTACTTCACTTTCAGCGCCTTCATTTCTCTGTTCATTGAAGAAGGGCAGTGGTTCAGGATTTGAGGTTTTAAGCAGGAAGGAAACATGTCTTTTTGGGGGAAAGTGAAAGCTTAGAACCCCAACCATGGACCGACCACTGTTTTAAATGAGAATCCACGATTTGGGTCACTGAACAATTATCAGAATCAATCATTTGCGGGGGTCAAACTAAGAAAAGTATCCTCAAGGTGTTCGATGAAAGGCCTGTGAGACAATCCAAGGGACAACAATATCTTGTGCTTGTTGGGAAACTTGTCTGGTGAGGTTAGTAGTACCAAACAACTACTTCTTTTTAAACCCTTTTTCTCTATTTTGTTTTTTCTCAGGATTCAGCCATTGCTTATATCTAAAATGTTTGCAGTGGATAATTTTTTTTGTTTGGAGACTAAGTGCATTTAATCCCAGAAAACTAGCAAATTGCACATGTTTTGAGATTGTAAAATCCCCATGGAAATGGGAACTGTTGAGCATCTGAATGTATACTTTGTTTTAGTACATTGGTTTGCTCTGTGTTAAAGTCATTTCACTTGCATTCTTCCTGTTTCTTTAGGTTTAGTTTTTCAGCTCCATGGGGTAATGAGAATGAAATTTGATGGTCTTTTAGGCTGATTTCTTTGCTATTTGAGAATCTTGTGTGTTTAGACTTTGACCCATTTGTTGTCAGTAGGATTACTGAAATTAGTTGAGTGGGTAATATTTTAGATCAGTTTAAGGTTTAGATTAAATTTACATCAACACATGGGATCATGTGCTTCTGTTTTTGGGGCAGCCAGAGAGAGAAAGGTTTGACTTGACCAAATGGGGGAATAAAATCCTTGTTTGTATAATCTGAAGTTAAATTAACATCCTAACATTTTCTCATTAAATTTAGTGTTGTCCATGCATGCATATGCAAAATATACTAATTTAGCTTATTTTATTCTTATTGACATTCATATAATGTATAAACAAAAGTGTTAGGTATGGTTTATAATGTATAATGAACTAAGTAATAGGCACAGAAAACGAGATCATCTTTTTAAATAAAATTATATATTTTGAGAAGTTTTTTTTAGAGAATATTTTTTCTTCTTATTAGTTTGTTAGATTTAAAGTAATCTGAAATTATTTGAGTTTGATACTAATTTGGACGAGAGTCCTCTTCTAAAACAAACAAAAAATTATTTTAAACAGTGATTTCTTAAATCATCTCATCAAATATTCTCTTGAACAGATGATCTTAGAAGGGTATATATCTTTCAATTAATTAATAAACCCAAACTTTAATTCACTGTTCAATGGTAAAGCAGCCATGCCTTGAAAGAAACTTTTCAACCGCAGTAATAATATGTTAAAGGGAAAAAAGATGAAAACAAAAGGGAATTTAAATGCTTTTTTATGAGCTGGTAAGCACATCCAAGAAGAGAGATAAACTTTCTATTGATTTAATTAAAAACACATGACCTCTGTTTTGGTTGTGTCCATAAATTATCCCTCCAAGTTACTCATTCACATGACTTTTTTATCTTAACATTTCATAAGTTAAAGAATCGTAGTTCTTTGTGTTTTGATATCTAGAAATCAAGCCATCTATCTTAACTGCTAAAGATAGACATTTGATCCCAACAATCCAAAAGATAAATAAAGATTTTCAACAACCGAAGGAATCATTCAAAAGCTAAAGAGAGCATCTTGAATTCTATATACAACACATGACATGACCAGATTTGCAATATGAATCCTCTGTTATTTAAAATGTCTGTAATGTCTTAACCTTTCGCATATGAAATTCCGTATGGAATCAAGATTTCTTTTTTTTCTTTTTTTCTTTTTTTATTATTATTATTATTGGAAATATTACAAAATTAAACAGAGCCAATTAGCTCTAACCTTCAATAACCCCCTAATGATTGCTTTTTCACTTCTTTAATTATTTAGTTGCTTTTAGCTCTTCATGCAGAGAATGAGCCAAAAGCATACGGTTTTTTTTCCCACTCTTTTCCTTTCTTTCTGCTAGCAATTTCAAGCGTTTCTACTTGCAGCTGGAAATGTTTCAAATGGTTAGTCAAAGATTCCTCGTTCATCCAATGAGCAAAAAAAAAAAAAAAAAAAATGGGAACAGAAAGCAAAGAGAGAGCTACTGATCATTTTCATGCTTACTTCCTTTTCTTTTATTTTAATCAAATAATCATTTTCATCTTTGTTTCTCTGTCATTATGTAAGAAATTAATGTCAGCCGTTGTCGTGACATTCATAATCGTGTCTTAATATATAATTTCTTCAAATTGTAATAGTTTTCCATTTTGTTGTCCCTTTTTGTTTTTGCTTTAAAGAGGGCAGTTGCATGTTGATAAAATATATTTCAACTATTTATAAAGTCTATTTTGAACTATTTAATCTGGACTTTCATTTTACATTTTTCTCCATAGGCATTTTTCAATATACTGTCAACACGTGAGCTAGGCCTCACAGTAAAAAAAAAGAAAAATAGGCACTCGCATTCATCCATCATGGCCGCATGGACAATGAAAGAGACTTGGCCACACAATTCAATACATCCCGATAAGCTTGGCCATTTTCTTTTTCCAACTATTCCCTTGATCAAGTTCCATAGTCTCTGAGATATATCTAGTTCACGCGTTTGAGAAGTTTTGATTTGTTTAGTATGAGATTGAAAAGTTTGAAATCTATGCCTCAATTTATGAAGAATTCTAGAAGTATGAGTTCATCAAACTTAGCTTATATTCAGTTTTAAATTTATGGTTTTGTGTGAGCTATTGTTTGGTTTGGTTATTTGAGATGTGATTGCAAAACTTTGGTACACTTACAAAATTAGCAAGCACTAAGTTAAACTAAACATTGCTCAACAAGATATACTCAACAACAATTAGTATCTAGTCCGTTATTGAGGTTTGAGGATCAAATCTCTCCCACCTCACTTGTTGTATTCAAAAGAACAGCAAAATGACAAACAAACTAAACATGATCAAGTATACGTGGGAATTCAGTTCAAAATTTGGGAAGCAATCCCATAAAGAGACGAATTGCACAACGCCTCCTTCAAAACCTTTCACTGGTCTGTACGCCTTTGAAGTCACCATGTGCTATGGTAACTTGGACGAATCCCACATGGGAATATCTCACTGTCTCACAACTCTCCTATTGTACCAATGAACTTGGATTATTTTCTCGAAAACTCTAGATAGCAGTGGATAGGGAAAGAAGAATGAGAATGAGATTGCGAATGGGAAGAAGTTGCGTAGAGTAGACCAAAGAGACTTGACATATCACATCAGGGGGGTTGTGTTTGTTGAATATGTGTATAGGCAGGCATGATAAAGAAAAAGGAAAGAAGTGAAAATTCATGATGGTGAATCCTCAGGCTCATACCCCTCTCGTCTTGTTCAGAAAAAAAAAGCTCAAAATGCCAAATCTTTTGTGATTCATCATTCAAACCCCTGATATGTCACTCTTCATCAATTCTCCCCCTTTACTTTTCTAATTCTGATTGATCTAGCCCCCACCATGCCTACCTGACCCCACCAATCCCTCCCTCTCTCTTTCTCTCTTACTTACTGTCAAACACCGCTTTTCATTTCAACTTCTCTCCTAAAATTTTTTCACTTGGGATTGCCAAAAGATTGTGGACATCTTTCAAATCTCTGTGTCCGAAAAAGTATTATGATACTTCTTTAGCTAATTTGGTTATTTGGATTTGAGGGTGTTCCATAAGAATACAACAGATTGGTTTGCTTTGTGGTGTGAAAAAAGTGGGTGTAGTGTTATGTTAGAGACATAATTCCCATCACTTGATGTAAAGTTGTTAATTTCCATTTTCAATATATATAGTCAAAACTAGCGTGTAAGATATAATTTGCCTTCCTAATGATTGAAAATCTTAGAAAATATATTAGGAGTTAAATGTCATTTGGCTAAACCTTAGTTTTGAACAAACACTTCAAGATGCTTGGTCTTTCAAGATTCTAGTTTTCTGACATTTACTTCCACGCAAATGTAAAAAACTTCAACCTAAAATCATCCCATTGTCCAACTTCTTAAACATCGTTAGAAGATGATATCAATAAATGAAGCTAACAAAACAATTACCTTGAAATACTGGCAATGGAGTAAGGAAGCCAATTTTTACAATCCCTAGAATTTTCTATTTTTTTTCTTTTACAGTTACTGTCACTAATCCCTTTTTTCTGTCTACAATTTCAGTGGGTTAATTAGCAGAGCTCCATGACGTGTGCTTTGGAAACCCTCCTCCATTAAAATAATCCCTACTCGAATTAGATTCTTTATTTTCAAAAATATTATTTATATATTTATACACATACTCATAATTCATATTATTTTTTTTGTAAAAAAAGAAGGATATTATTATAATGGCGCATCTCTGGATAGGGAAAGGAAAGAAAACCAGGTGTGTGATACCCACTGCCACGCCCCTTTCTTTTAACCTGTTTAAGGGCCCCTTCCCCTTATAAATACCGCCCGAGCCTCTCTCCCTAAACTAAATTAATCCACTCTTTCTCTCTCTCTAAACCGCTCTTCAGTCTTCAACTTCATTCACTCTCTACAACCTTCAATTTTTGTCAAAGCTCAAACCTTTCCTTCACCCCACTTCACACTTCACTCAAAAAATGACTTCTATTTCTTCTTCTGCCGCAGCCGCAGCAGCAGCCGTTCCGTCGCCTTTTTACATGGAGGAGAAATGGAAGCTGCCAAAGAAAGGAGCTCCGGCTAGAACCCGATCATCTTCTTCCTCATGTCCTCTCATGAGAAATTCTTCGGACAGGAGATGTTCTTTTACAAGAAAATGTGCAAAATTGGTGAAGGAACAAAGGGCACGATTTTACATCATGAGGCGATGTGTTACCATGCTCATTTGTTGGCATAACTACAACGATTCCTAGAATCTCACTCCTTTTTGTTCTTCCCTTTTAAGAGAAAGATCAGAATCAGAATCAGAATCAGATCAAATCATTTGGGTTTTCTTTTTCTTTTTCTTTTCCTTTTTGGAAAAAAATGCAATGTTCTATCTCCTCTGGTCCTGAAAACGGGAGCTATTGTGGCCAAAGCCCAGATGGGATTTTCCAGAAACATTGCAAATCCGGATCTTTGAGAAAGCTTAGAGAGGAATTTTTATATACTTGTAAATAGTTATATGATGTAGTATTGGAATCTCTGATAGTTCTTGTTTGGAATTTAAATTTTGTTTCTTCTTTTTTTCTTTAGTCTGATGGGTGAGACTGAGATTTGTAGGGTTCTTAATTGACAAGCATTGATCTCTGTAACTTCTTCCATTGTTTTTTTCTCTAATCAAATGAAATTTCATTATCATTATCTTCTTCATCATCCTTATATCTCTCTGAATTTTCTTGGGGAATTTTTATTGTTTAGTTCTGTTTTGGTTCTGAGTCGTTCTCAGAGTTCCTCCCTCTATGATTTTAGATAGAGAGAGATTCAGTTGGTTGAATCACACCAAAACAAAGGCAGCTAAGCTAGGTTGAAGCTGGAGATGGATCTATCTCTGGAGTTCACTGACATAGCAAAGAAAATCACTATAAAAGCTCAAATTTAGAGAAAAAGGAAGTATTTGGATATTAGTTAAGATTGAATGAAGTTCAAAGCAAAGCAAGGAAAAATCAGGCTCTACAGTGATTAAAGCTAGTGTAAGAAACTCATTAGCCCCAATTTAGAGAAAAAGATGTCATGGATTTTAGTTATATTAAATATATGAAGCTCAAAGGCACAGCAAGGAAGAACAGGCTTTGCAGTGATTAAAGTTGTGCAAGAAATTGGAACAAGTAACCTCAAAAACAATTGGATTAGATCAAAGGAAAAAAATTTTGCAGTAAAAAAAAAAGAAAAAAAAGGAGAAAAGGGGGATTTAAGTAAGATTGACCAAATAGCTGGAGAAATAAATAATAAAGCCTGGAGGATATGAATACACATTGTACCTCTCCTAATCCACAGTTACATTTGTTGCCTATAGGGCTCTAAACCTTTTACTTTTTTCCATCTTTAGAGCCATTTTCACCCTCTTGTTTCTGCAGTTATTATGGTAAAAAAGAACCACCAAAGATGAGCATTTCCCTTTCTTTCTATTAAATAGGTTAAAGTTTTAAATTTGGTCCAAGTGAGTTGCATCACATTTCCATACAAGATCATAACATCTAAATTCCTCTTTCTCCATTCAAATGTTGGGGCCCCTGACTTGAAATTATTAGAGTAGACTATTATCCACTCCAAGTATAATAACTTGATTACATTTAGTTGTAGATTACATTTAGTTATGACCTACATATGACTTGTGCAATACTATTTGTAATCTCTTTTTGTTATTATGTTGTTTACCGTTTTTTACCTCATCACTCTTTTTTTTTGTTATAATGTTTACTATTTACTAACAATTTACAATCCAACACATAGGTTATCATACACTTGGAATTGTAATGGAATGAGCTTATAATGTAATATAAACCAAAATCCATGTTTGATTGAGTAATTTATGCTCTATTTGTAATATCAAACTCATTATGTAAACACAACCTTTTTTTATACTTTTTTTACGCTTCATGGTCTCATTTCTGTTTCTCCCTCAATTCCTCACTCATTCCAACATCCCTCATATTCCTGATTACATTCTATATGTACCAGAACACAGATTATTATAGCCTACAAACTATAATAATCAAATCAACACCTCAAACATCTCCTTAATGATACAATTAACATGTGAGGAAATATAGGTAATGACGGAGAACTTGTTCGATACAAAATGAAGTTTTTTGTTATACATAAAATTAGGGTAAAAGTTGGATACTTAACTTAGACAAAATTGTTTTTTCATATATAATTAAAAGAGAAAAAAAAAGTTAGTAAGCAATGACAATAATTTTGTGTGTAAGTAAATGAAGGGGCAGAGTGTGTAGGGACATAAGGCAGCGGTAAAGAATGAATTATCATCTGAGAGTTTCTTCAGAAAAGTACAAATAGGTAAAAAGGGTGAGATAGGTCCCTTTCTTTTGGTCTTCCTTCCCTTTTACCCTTCAGCTCTTAAATCTTCTCATACCCTAATTTTAGCCCTTCAATCTATACGTCGACTAGCGATACATGTTCTTAAATTATAAATGATTTTAGATTATGATCTTTTATGATCGAATTCTTTATCATCGTGAAAGATTGAAAGAATAGAAAATTTCCTTAGATGTAATCAAATGGCTTCAAATGAACTAAATAGAATGATCATATAAGTGAATATCTCATGTGTAGTTTTGTTCAAAGGTGACTTATTAGTCATCTTTTTCAAGATAATCTTGAAGAAACTAAACCCTACAAATTAGATATACTCACGTATTCAATCAATGATCGACTAGTATATTTGACGTCAATCATGTTAGTTATTGATTTTGCCAAGGATGATATACTAAATTACCATACTTATCTTTGATCTTAGTTCTTTGTTTTAACTTTATCTTCGACATTTCAATAGACGTTTCTAAACTACTCTTAAAGTCGAATATGTTATAACTTTGTAAAATGAAGAACGAGCATATATACATCATTAGAAAAAAGAGAGTAAGGGAGATGATTTTGGCACGTAAAAGTTAATACAATTCCACTATCTATAACTATACTTTTTTTTTCTTTTTTTGTAAATTTATACCAGTCAATCTCATTCCCAATGCCATTATATTTACAACTGCCTCAATGAAAAATAAAATCTTTGATTTCCCCCCTCCTTTTAAACACTTTTAATTTCTCCAAAGTCAAGTGAGAAAATCTTCTTTTACTATACACAATCATCTTCTTTATCTCTCAAATCTAACAAAAAAATTGACCCAAAAAAGAAAGAAAAAGAAAAGACAAACTTTCAAATCTTATAAATAATTACAATTTTCCCTTGGCGTGCTTAAGTAGGACCAAACTTAAAATCAAAATAGTGCATTTTTTCTTTTGTTAAAAGAGAAGAAAAAAAACCCTTTTATGTTTGATTTTAGAGTGTGCTTGACTCAATGATTGAAGAAGAACAAAAAAAAAGGTTTAAGAATCACAATAATAATAACCTATAAGTCCCTAATGCAGTCTTTGTGTTTATTCAAAAGAGCACACCACACCACACCACACCACTTTTCTTTTCCCATTTTTCAAATTTTATGTGCACTAAACACTAAATCTTTTCACATTTATATGAAGTGAATCCAAAAAGGGGTTTCTTTCTTCTCCCCTCAAAGGAGAGAGCGAGAGAGGAAGATTTTAGAAAATTGAAATAATCTTCTTTTCTTTTTCTTTCCTCGGATGATTACAAGTTACACGTCGTGTTTATTCGAGAAATCTCGAGTTTAGGTTATGTTTGAAAAATGGGGTTTAGTATACTTTTATAATTCAAAAAAGTAGGTCGAACTATTTGGTTGAATATTATAAAAATTGATACCATGCATTGATAGACAATATAAAAGTTTACAAGTGTCTATCAATATCTATCATTGATATAATTGAAAATTTTATTGTTTTTTAAAGTAATTTCAATATTTTTGTTATTTAAACCTATTTTTAAATAATAATAACAACGATACAATAAAAATGAGTGAAAATATAAATATAAAATTATGTTTTCCTCTCTCAAAATTTCTAAACATAGACTTATTTTTTTAATGAGAAGATGAAGTTAGAGTAATAATTGATATAATTGGTGAGAATATTGAGAAAATGTGATGGGTAAATGAAAGGTGTAATAATAATAATTCCCTTTTAGTCATTGATTGACACAATAATCATTTTTGTGGATCCACCAGCTAACCTATAATACATAAAAGCATTCCTTAAGGTCAAACAAATCCTCCTTCACACCACACTTTCTTTTAACCCCTAAAACCCTTTTTATCATTCAAATTCTATGCCCTTACCCTTTTCCTCTCCCTTTTATATCTACTTTCTTTTATCTATATTTCAGATTCTATAATAGACATTTATATGCTCCTATTAGTAAAATTGATAGACAAGTAATAAAAGTTTTTTTTTCTATATTTTGTTAATGTTTTAATTTATTTTACTATAATTAAAATAAAATAAATAGAAAGAATCAAAAGAAAAAGGAAAGAAAATGGTGTTTTAATTTTGAATAAGGTAAAGTTAAGTTAAATCCTTCCGTCTCCCTAAAATAAAATAGAAAGATTTAGACAAAGAGCCCAAATTCACTAGGATTTTTCACAAATGTCCTAAATTTGAAATTATTTTCTAAAATAGGATTTCGTATAAAATTTGGACAATAATAACCTTCTAATAATCATATATTATATATTATATTCTTAAGTAATTTTAAATTATTTTCTTATTAGATTTACTATCATAGTAAATAATTCCTTATATTATTTTGTGTTATTATTATGGAAATAAATTGACTATATTTTGTAATGAAGTATAATATAAAATATAATCCAATATGAAAATTTAATGGAATTAATTTACCATAACCGTGGGAATTGTTTCATCTTCATCACCAAACTCCATTCAATTTTCCATTGCCACTGTCTTCCTTTATTTCCATAACCTCAACCTTTCAATTTTCAATTGATTTCGTCGCCGGCCACCGTTCATTACGTTTACCTTTGATTAATAAAGAAACATATAATTTTCTTCACATTTTTCTTTATCCTTCAACAGCCTTTTCATTAACCTTACTATTTACCGTAGATTTTGTTTCCTTCCGGTTAGTATTGGTCGGACTTCCGGTTAGTAGATTTCGTTTTATTTATTCCTTTTCTTCTCAGTAGTCTTCTGATTAGTAGGAAATTTCAATTATTTTCATTATTCTCCATTCCATATATTTCAGGAACACATATATACACATATTTTACAGTATGTTTTCCTCCCTTCTCTATTATAAATTTTAATTTCCATACTGTATACAACAATAATTAACTATATACCCGTAAGGTATCATTGTTTTTTAACATAATTTATTAAATATATACCACATATTATTTATAATTATACTAAGTTTTAAATATTCCCGCAAATCAGAATAGGTTATATATTTCATTTATTACATATATACCACATCTAACTTTCTATTATAATCGTTGTATAGTTTACCAGTATAATGTTTTATTATATATATACTACATCTTATTGACAATTATACCTGTAATATTTTTTGAAACAGGATGACCAGTATTGCAGTTTACTTCGATGGTTTTTTCAACGAAACTAACAATTACGTTAGTTTTAGTGTGTCTAAAATTGTAGTTGATGAACATATGTCATATACTGAATTGTCCAATGTCCTCAAATCCAAGTTAGGTAATTTTTTTGATATGAACAACTTTGATATATACCTTTGCTTAAGTCCTATAGAATGTCTTAAGAAATATATGGCAATAAAGAATGACAACGATGTTAAATGGATTTACCATATAATAACATCTAACGTTTATTATGGTAATAAGTTGAAAATATTGTCTCAATGAAGTATTTGAGTGTCATCATAGAGAAATATTTGAGTGCCATTATTATTTTCGTAACTTCCTTGTATAAATTTGTATCTTTATTATGGTAAAAAATTGAAAATATTGTTTCAATGAAGTATAACACAAAATCTTTTCTAATATGAAATTTTATGCTAATTAATTATAACCGTGAACAATCTGAAAAATTTCATCCGTCGTCGGCAGCCCTTACACATATATACCACATTATATATACAATATGACATATATAATTATGTACAGTAAGAAGTCTAAATTTATATATAGTATTTAGTATATATACCTCATATTATATACAATAATACCTTATACACCTACAGAATTTGTGTTTCAATTTTTTGTTTATATAGTAAATATTACTAAAACAGTAGTAAACGGCATGATCATACATACATATTTTTTCTTTATAAATGTATTTGATTACATTATACTTTAATATATCTGCAATCTATAATAGTTATGTTCTATGTTTTAGTATATACATACCCCATATTATATACAATAATACTGTATACCGACATATAGTTCTATTATTTTTTTATAGGATGACCAAAATGTAGTTCTTCTTCACAGTTGAATTCTCAATAAATTTTAGAATGTATCACATTCAAAACTAGATTTTCGTTTGTTTGTCTATTTAATCGAATATCTAAAATATACCTAATATACCAAATGTTTCATATGTTTTGAATATATACAATATTAAGCATGAAATTTCTAGCTAGATTATGTCGGATAAGTTTTGTATTTGTCGGTCATCAAAAATTTTCATTTTCACCGTCGAAATCTCAATTAACTCTAAAATGTATCACATTCAAAACTACATTTTCATTTGATTGCCTATTTAATTGAATATCTAAAATATACCCAATATACCTAATGTTTCATATGTGTTGAATATATACAATACTAACCTCGAAATTTTTAACTAGATTATGTTCGAGAAATTTTGTATTTGTCGGCTGTCGAATGTCTTCTTCTTCACCTCCGAACTCTCTAAAATTTCGAAGTAAAAACTGTAATCCACGTTATAAGGAGTAGACAATCGTTTTTGTAGAAGGAAAACCAGTTTTCCACTTTTTTCCAAAATCGTATCTCATGATTTTTTCCATTTAGATATTTGTTATAAATCAATTAAATAATAAAAATTGGTATTAAATTAATTTGGACCCCACTTCTTTTCAAAACTATATCACACGATTTTTTCCATTTAGATATTGGTTATAAATTAATTAAATAATAGAAATGAGTATTAAAGTAATTTGAGCCCTACATTTATGTAATATACTAGTCCATTTAGAAATTTTGTGAAATATATTAGTAATTTGGGTCTTTTATGTAATATCATATAGCAATTTAGGATATATGAGTTAAAGACTCAAGCTATTGAGATGGGCGATCATGGGCCCTACGAAATCTAATCCTAATAAAGTCCTATGGGCCTTTTTCCCATAGCAGTGGCCCATTATGGGCCCATCTCGGAACTTGAACCACAAACGGCGTTTTCTCATTAGGTACGGGCGTTACCATGGGATGGGCATGCTACATGCTTCCAAATCGAAGACTTTCAAATACATTACGTGGCGTCATGTGGTTGGACTGTCAGCTTTGCCGTTGATGAACGTTTTGTTTTCTAATCGGACACACGTCACGGGATTTTGGCTCCCGATGACACGTGGAGCGTAGCGTCAGTGTACACGTTGCGTTCCTTGTTTTGCTGTTTCTCCACATTTCTTCATTTTAGCCTCCCAATAAATAAATAAATAAATAAACTCTCTTAAATTTAAAATACATTACAATATTATTTTTCGTGAAATTTCATTTCATAAAATCTCTAACGTCTTTATACTTATAATGTCTAATAAATAGCAAAACGTTTTTCATATTTTTGTTTTCCTTTTAAAATTACCAAATTTAAACCTTAAATTTACATTAGACTCTCCTTACAACTATGTCTTACAACTATTAATGTAGTTATGAATTTAATAGTAATAATATTAGAATGTAATGACAACTTCCTTAGTGATTCACATTATTATTTTCTCCAAGGGAGAATATATGTCCTAATCTTTAAATTCCAGGGTGTTCAAGGATGTTTCCAAACTTAATCTAGGATGATTTAAAATTTCAATTTAATTACACCTTTACATTTTAAGTTAGGGTTATTATCTTTTAAATGAAAACTACTAACAATATTTATAAATATAACAAAACTAGACTATAGATGTTTGATTGATAGATATAATATTTTACCACGTTTGTTTATTTTGCTATATTTAAAAACTAACATTTGAATTATACATATATCGCTCTTAAATTTTTAATTTTTGTTTTGACTTTTAAAAAATTGGTAAAAAAAATGCTCATATAAACTTTCAATTTTTCATTCATTCAATTTTTAAAAAAATAAAAGAGAGTCTAAAAACACATTTACTAACAATACGTGGAGTCATGAACAAAAGCTGATTAACATCTCTTTCAAATACCCTTCAATTTTCAATGACATTATTACCTTTACCCTCTCAAAAAGAAATTGAGAGGATGTCCTATGGAGAAACTTACCATCCACAACTCCGAAACCGTTTAAATTGAAAAAATTGAGATGAAAATAGAGGTGATAATAAATATGGAATAAACTTGCTCTTGTTTGGAACAAAACTTGATAGCTTAGATATAAGAATAAACTATTCACATGTATCTCTATGAATAAATAAACTATACTATTCAAAATTATGAGTTTTCTTCTTTGCTCAGTCTCGTTTCTCTTTTAATATATTTTTTAACATTGGTACCCTAATTTAATAAATTAATATATACTTTCTTTTTATTTTAATTTAATAAATTAGTCTACATACACATATATATTTTACGTAAATGATATTTTTAAATAAAGGGTAAGATCTGATGCAATAAAATTATTAGTTAATTAGAATTTATTAGTTACTTTATCAATTAATACATCATGATTATATACCTTCATCAAAATTATCTATCAAAGCTTGTAACTAGTTATTTAATCAATATTATTACTTAATTGTTAAATAATTGTTTTTTTCTCCAAACTTTCGAAACATAATTCCCAAAAGTCTTATTCTCAGTCTTCATCTTCGATCCAAACAACCCCTAAATGTAACAACACATTTTCTATCTTTCCTATTATTCAATTCATCCAAGTTCTAGACACAAACCAATACATGCTCGTGTGCTTTGTTCAATCTTTAATTACTTCAAATATAAAATTCCACAAAATTTCAGACTAACCCCATCGAATTGCCAAATAAAAAAAATTATTAATCAAAAGAAATATCATCTTTGATCGTTGAAAAACCTTTCGAACTGACAGAAAAAGAAGAGAAAAATGTTAAACCTAAATTGAAGAGGAGAAGAAATGGGAGAGGCATGGAATGAGTGTTCACAAACAATTTTCATCCCTCAGGTAAGGTATGGTATATTTGAACTTTTTATTTAAGGTTATCATCGACAGATTTCAATAAGCTCCAAATGATAAGGTATATCTAAAAATTGTCAAGACATAAGGGTCAAAACAATTTTTTCTTTTTAATATCAGAGACCGATTCAAAAACCACCAACAAAAAACATGTCTCATACAAGGATCAAAATAATATATTATTATCGAAGAAGTTAGCTTTCTTTTTTTTTATTTTATTTGAAGAATACCAACCCAGCAAGAAAGAATACTTCTCTTCCTCAATACAACTCTCTTACACACCTACCTAACTGTTGTTTGAGGATGCTGCCTTAGTAACTCTCAAAACACCAACTCTCTACCTATACTTTCCTCAACTAAAAGTTAGGTTCCAATATAGCAGTTGTCTTCTCAAAGGACCCCTACACCAGAAAACTGCCGAACTCATCAATCGACCAAACAAATCAAGACTGATGAAGTCTATAAGAATTGAAATCGAACCCACAGACTAATCTTCCGTTTTATATCTCATCAAACCAGACCAACAAGAAAGAGTCCTTCTGAATCTCTGATTCCAATGAAAGAGTCTTTTCTGTAATCCTCCATCTAAATCATTACCAAAAATCTCAATGACAAAGAAATACAACTACTTCATGTCCCCTTTGAAAAAGAAATCTACAAGTTACTCTATAAACTTTTAAAAAGCCTATAGCTATATCTCATATATCCGAAGTTATCCAGAGAATGTGCACTTGCGAAAGGGACAGTAGGGACATGCTAAAAATTCCCCTACTTGGACCAAATAAATCTAGCGCTATTACTAATATTTATAACCAGTAACCAGGAGTAGGAACTTCGCCCCCTACGCCCTATAGCATCCACACCTGTCCCAGGACTCGAACACGGGAGACATCGAGGGCTTTTGGTATTAAGCTCAATTGAGAACTTGGATTTGAGACCTCAATCAGGATGGAGTTATACATAACACACATAAAAACTAGGATTTGTTGATTGAACAAAAATGGAATAGTCTGAACGAGCCACAACATTAACCATGAATCCTGTAGTCTTCGGTATTGTATAGTTTTCTATTATAATTTAGCTCCTAATTGCAGTCTACCAACACAACTGTTAGAATACAGTAGCATAGCCTGAGAAGAATATGTCAAAATTCCAGTTTCTACCACGTGTTGCATGGTCTTTTATCTTACAGATTGATGTTTGGCAACATAATTTCAAAATCAATCCAATCGAAATTTTGATGCCAAACCTTTTCGAGAAAAGTTCCTCTTATCTCATAAAGGGTGGAAATAATCAGGAGTTACTGTTTGTCTCATTAAGAACAGTTTGCTTCTTGCTAGACACGAGATAAAAGGTACAAAACCAATGATTCAGCAAAAAGAAGAATAAAGCTAAGAATATAACTCAGATCATCAATCTCCCTAACATTACAATAGACACTACTAATACGAATCTAAATCTATTAACAATCTGAACCCCTTTACAATAATTCAGCAAATAGAAGAATATGCCAAGATCTCAGCCCAATTAATAGGAATCTAAATCTAATCACACCGACTCTAATATAAAGGCACATAACAGGCAAACCAAGTAAGGACTATGGAGAGCTCTTGAGTTTAAATATGAACACTGCTTAACAGCCAGTTGAATACAAACGCCAATAAAGCAATTTATTTCTAGCAATATACATCATCATTACAAGCATAAGATGTGAAAAACAATAGTCAAGCAAGTAATTAACTTGATGCAGTATTCATCACGTGCATCACAAGAGCTCACATATTCTTTAAAATAACCGAATCATATTAAGAAGGGGAAAAAAAAAAAAAAAACTGAGCCTAACAACATATTTAAGTAGTAAATACTTGATAGCAGATATTGTAAAGATACGAAGTTGCAAGTGCTCTAGCTCCATCTCTGAGACTGGTTTCTAAAAGACTATATTAATGGGATTATGCATCTTGCTCTACTAAAGAACCTTCAAGCATTTAAATGTAAACCTTGTGTTTTCCATCATTTTCTAATGCAGTAGGAGGTACACCTCTTCTTTTCTTCCGCTTAAGGATGACTGCATTTATTTTCCACATTTCTATTGCAATATCTCTTATCAAATAACCCAAAAAGGAGATAAAAAAATCTTCTTCACCCGAGAAACTCTGATTTTGATCAATATAAAGCTGGGAGAACTGCCTCCATTCCCACCCAAATTCAAATTTTGCTATTTACAGCAATAAATAAGCCTATCCCTCAAAGTCCCAATCCCAGCTAGAACTTCTTCAAGTAATTAACTTTTCTAACCAACCAAATTCCCAAATCACCAGCTGATTGTTCCACTGTTAACCTCCATAGACCATGTACGCCGTTGCCTTGGCTCGCTATTGAAATGTGGAAGTGGTCTACTACTCCTTGAAGGACCAGAATCACTTGTGGAGTTTGAAGTAGATGCAATTGACCTCATTGATCCGCCAAAGCAAGCAAACATATTGCGAATCATTCGGCCCCACCTGCCTCTCTCCCTACCCCTGCCTCTCGAAGCGAATGATACTCTTCTAGGAAGACCACCATTAGTAAAACCACCATCCACTTCAGTGTAAACAACCGGGAGCTCTCTCTCCCCACCTCTCCTGCCACCATGAAACCGCCCTACCGCAAACCCCCCACCCGGTAACCTCCAAATGGTTAAGCCAACGTTCTCCTCCCCATTCGAGGTCACAGATCCCCCATTTTCGCCACTTTCAGCAGCATCCAGAGAGTTCTGATTATCGGATGGCAATTCGTAACGACAAACTGGACAAGAATTTCGAATGGAAAGCCACGGTAAAATACAATCACAATGATAAATATGCTTACAGGGCATCTCCCGTGCTTCGGTTCCCAATTCGAATGCTTCTTTGCAAACAGCACAGTGTGACTCAGTTGCCAAATGATTTTCACAGATTTGAATAGTGGGCATTGATTCAATAGCAGCCTTCGACGCCGGAGGATTCTCAAACCGCCCAATACCGTTCATTTCAATCTGAGAAAGTTGTTCCAGAAGCCTATCAAACCCGGACCCCAACAAAAACTCGGACATACTCGGTGGCAGAGGTCTCAGTCCAGAACCACCACCATCATCATAATAAAGCTCAAACCGACGACTTTCACCAGCTTCACTCCCATCAGACGGCCCACGAAGAACAATCACAGGATTAAAAGGCGAGCGATCCCCTCCATTCCTCCGAGATCTTCTCAGCCCAGATCCCAAATTCTGCCCCGAATTCGAGCGGTTGCCGATCATATACATCGCCGCAGCCGGAAATCTCCTCCGCGGCGCCGCTTCCACGTTCACCAACCTCGAGGGATGTTCGATCTGTTCAACGAATCCACTATTACAATCAGGGCACACAACTGAATCCTGATTAGAAACCCTAACAAAGTGACTGCATCGGTGACACCAGTAGGAAGACGCCGCTGCCATCGACGACATCAACAAAACTCAATCAAACCAATCACCAACCCCGCAAATCAAAGATCCCACAAAATTTCAATCCTACCAGGACCAGAAAACAACAGAAACGAACAACCCCAGAAACAAAAACAAAACAAAACGCCCCCCCACGATCAAAATGTCGGCCACGAACCCCAAAAAGAAAAAAGAAATCAAATTAAAAACAAAAAAGAAAGGAAAAAAAGAAGAAGAAGAAGAAGAAGGTTGAATTGAATTAGGGGAGTGTGAATTGGGAAATGGAGGATTCGATTAAAGAACCCTAGAAACAGTGAGGCCAACGAAATTGGGGGTGGAAAAAGTTTGAAAGGGCAGAGGATTTGATTTTGGGAATTTTGTAAAGAAAACAGAAAATGGAAAGAAGGGAAAAATTGGCTTTAAACGGTAAAACCGCGTCGTCTTCGTTACTGTTAGCGTCTTAGCAACGCTTTTTTCAGTTTGGGAACACGTGGTCCCAATCTTCTTCGTTCAATTTAACGGCGTTAGGAGATGTCGAAGATGCTGTGTACTTCCCCCGACTGACTACCCGTTTGCCGCTTCATATTTTAACTTTTCAACGCTTCCACCACCAACTTTTTTATTCCCTTCCTTTTATCCATATTTTTAAAAAAATTCAATTAACATTTTTTTCTGTTATTTTATAATATGATCTAAAATCATTTTGGATGTTGTTTATATTTATAATTCTTATAGTTTATACTCTTAACTATTAATGTTATAAACGTTGTTCTTCCTAAATATGTTTTTCAAAGTTTGTTTTTACTTGGCCCTTCTTGAGACCTAAGCGGTGATTGAGTCGGAAAAAAACTCTTGCAACTCACGTTGATAAGTTAGATGTATTAAACTCCAAATCTCTCACAAAAACAGAGATAGTGGTAGGGATGAGCCAATTGTCTCGCCACCTAACTATCTCGGCACATTCATTCATTAGGTTACAAACATGTAGTGTGACACTCCAAGAGCCATATAAATATTTAAGCTTCCAATACTCGTAAAAGTCATCAGTTGATGTTCTAGTTCTATACACTTGACTCTGTGATCAATTTAACTATTATAGCAAAGTGATTGCGTGAGGACTGATTTGATAAGATTCACACACAACTGGTTTAGACTTTCAAAATTACAAGTTTAGTTTTTAAACTTTCATAATCTTAGGTTTCGACTAAACGAAATTCAAATTTATATGATTAATATCTTAGAAATTTTGAATTTTTCAACTTACAGAATACATAATTAAATGTATAGAAACTTTATAATTTAACATCACTAAAATTTATTTCTCCTTTAAATTTGGTGCATGAACTTCTCTACCTATCTTTTCTCTCTTTAGTTTTTGGAGTGCATAATTTAACTCACGGATGTTTAAAGTTATAATTGATATAAACTAAACTATGCTTATATTGACGATTTGATTGCATCTCTATTTTTTTAGTATTGAAATTGGTGTTGACGAATTCAAACCTCATACCTCTATAAATAAAGTATATTAGTTTATCTTATGTTTTTTTTAGCATATGTGTTAAATCTTAAAAGCCAATTTAAATTTAATCTATCATGTAATTACTTAATGCTTAATTGATTTAGTTAGCAGTAAAACTTTATAGTCAGGGCTAAAATTAAACTCTTATTCAACAAATACTTTAAAAATATATAAATCAAATAAATATAATTTTTATTAAAGTGAGCATGTATCCATTTGTTAAAAGTTAGAGTTTTTATAATTAGTTTGTATATATGAATATATATATATAGACACATGTTTTGTTCATTAAGTAGTTAAATAATTTAAAGTAGCATCAACTAAATCTTGGATCTCAATATGGATCCATTTTTATGTTAAAAAATTAAATACATTTTTTTTATGAAAGTAAAATATTTAAAAGTTCGGATACTCGTACCTTATTATTGTTATTATTCAATGAAAGTTTACTTTTTATCTCTAATTTTGTCAAGTGTTTAATTTAAAAAACAAGTCATTTTAGAAAAAAATTGAAGGGTTTAACAATGAGTCAAAAAGAACTTTTTGAAGTTCATTTTAAATAGATTTTATTTAGAAGATTTGAGTTTTTTTTTTTAATATTGTTTTTAAGTCAATCCAAACAAATCGTGAGAGATTCAAAGTACAATGCAATTCCATTTGTTCTTTTGTTAAAAGGCATGAATTTCTCTTTCTAAATTTTAAAATAACCTATGAACTCATACACATGAATTTCACTATTTAACTTATGCAGCTTGTCTCTCTGTGGTAGCACAATCTTCAATCGCAAGCCCTAATAATCTCTCGCTCACTCGCCCTACTTCCAGGTTTGTCCATTCTAGGTTTTCTTCAATTACGCTTGCTACAATCTCAATTGTGTAAATATATATGGCTTAATATATATCTTTCATAGTTCCAAAATAAACCTTATGCTATTTTATCTTATTTCATAAACATGATTTGCTTATTCTTGTGAAATATGATCATGATTTTGATAAAAGTTTTCTATTAATGATTTTAGGAGTATTTACGGTGTTTGCTCATATCCTAACTTTATTATGGACATTTATGTGGAAATTATTTGTTTTAATTTTGGAATTAGTTGTTTGAAATGTTTGGAATGAATGTATGATCTTGTGTTAGATTTCATCTATAGTAGGATACGAAGACCTTGTGAGGAATTGAAAGTGTTAATTGTTTTAGCTTTCTTTCTTGGCTAACTTACTATCACTTGACTTGATTAGGTGGGATTCGGGTACGAATGTTGGCGAGTTTGATGGTCATTCTAGGCGGGTTTTAATTTGTGCATTTAAACCAACAAGACTCTTTTGCATTGCCACCTGCAGAGAGGATTTTCTAGTGAATTTTTATGAAGGACCACTATTTGGATTTAAGCTATCTCTCATGGTTGTTGATTGTTATTCTTTCTAAAGGCAGGCCGTCTCTACTTCCCTTCCATATTGATTGATGACATTATAACGAACTTCAATTGTATTGAGCTGGAGTCTGTTACTTTCGAAACTTAGCGTTGATAATGGTCATTTGAAGCATGAAAGTTTGTGTTGCTAGTTTCTAGAGTTGTGCTTTTGGCTTGTAGTCTTGTCTTCTTTGTAGTTATGTAATATTGAAATATTTTAGGCGAGACTGTGAGGAGCTAAAATAATGGATGTTGAAGCCAAAAAGTAGTATTAATGATACATTTTCCTGCCGCCGAAGTGTGGATGTAGAGTTGATCAAGAAACAAAGAAGTTTTACCCAAAAAAGAAAAATACTTAGATGTATCCTAGAATACACTCATTTTTGTGCATCCCAAGATGGACATACAAATCTTCATTTTTCTTTGTGTGTTTGATAAGAATGAGATTAACAAAGATGAGTTCATTATTGCTCTTAAGATATTATACAAATCTTTATACCAGTGGATATATTAATGCTTTAAGCTTTTATTATTTTATTTTCCCCACACTGTCTCTTTAGACTAGCAAATAAGTTCAGTCATGTCTGATAAAATTATGCTTCCAATTGCAATGAGATAAGAATATTCTTCTTACATTTGAGAGTTGCCGTGTCAACTTTGTGTTTCTCAACTATCTCATGGGACAATGACATAACCCTTACTACATTTAGTTGCCAACAAAACTTATATTAAATTTTAGGTAGGTAACCACCATATCTTGAACATATTCCTTCTATACTCTTTACTATCCATGTTAGCTCTTATTAACTACTATGCCAACCTATAGTGGTAATTTACCATTGAGTCTTGTACATTTTTGTATCTCTGGCTATTAACTTTACTCTACCAATTCCAAATAAGAACCATTTGGATCTCGTTCTAAGATTTATGTGAATTTCTCACTCCATATTACTTGTTTAATTAGGGACTTCAATTTTTTCTGCTCATTCTATGTTCTAGTGCAATGTTTTCTTGAGATTGCACTCTTTCAGTTTGATAGCTTTTCAAGTATCCTTGTATTTTGAGTATTAGTCCCATTCATTTTATCAACGAAAATTTTTGTGTCATCATATATGAAATTGACAAGCCTGCATCCAATCGTCTAACAATAAAGGGAGCTCATTTGTTTCAAACTTGATTGGAAATGTTCTAATTAAAGCTATAGTTGTTGTTTTCTTATGTTGTGTGTATTTTTCACTGTGCATCATTCATTGGTTGAGTACTCATTAGAGCTTTCTTGTGTTACACCATTTTTTATAGAACTTGGCTAATAATATAGCCTGTCATGTTAGGATAAATATGGCGAGCTGCTTGTGCATGAGTTCTTCAAACTTTTATTAATTTTGTTATTTTAACATGTTTTGCATAATCACATTAACTATAAATATCCAACTTAAAAGGATTGGATGTCAATTTTGTGTTGTCAAACTGCATCTTAGGTTTGCATAAGAGTATTGAATCCTGGATAAAGATATCATTTGTTCTTTGTTTGTAGCTCAAGCCTTATGTATCTCATGCTCCATAGATCTTAAGAAAAGTGATAACAATGAATCAACTAAATCATAAACAAAGAGGTATAACATCTTGTAATGCTCTTTGTTCTTTTTCCCTCAAATTAATTTGATTTAGCACAATTGATGTATGTAGTGGTATTCGATTCAAATCCTATATTTTCTTTTACTTCAGTTTTGAGTAATTATTAAGTGGGCCTTAATTAGCTTTAATTAGAATAGCAGTGAAGCCAACTTAATTAGAGCAATTGAGTTGATATAAGACTTTTTGTATGGTTGATAGCACAATTTTGGTTCCAATGTACTTATTTTAGACTTGTTGGTAGCTAAAGATGTCAATGTTTATTCTTTTTGTATGTAAAGTACCATTTAACAAAAAATAGTTATTAGTTAATCTTAGTGTACGAATATTACAAAGTGTATGATAACGTATATATATTAGAACAACTTAATATAACGTATATATAAAGTGTTGACTTTTTGTTTTCATATGAGTGTGATGTATTAGAACAAGTTTGTGATTGAACTGGTTAGTGTAATGGGCAAAAAGAAAAAGCCATTTATTTTATTGTAAAAGAAATGTCGTAATTGAGAAATATACGACAGAAAAAAATATTATAATACACGAGTTCGTGACATTTTGCGTAACTGTCGTCAATATTGAAACAATGACATTTTAATTTTATAAAAACTGTCACGAATGACATATCCTCAATAGAAAAAAAAATGTCATAATATACGACTTCGTGACATTTTATAATTGTCATCAATATCGAAAAAATGACATTTAATTTTATAAAAAACCATTGGCATATCCTTGACAGGAAAAAATGTTATAATATAAGAATTTGTGACATTTTATAACTGTCGTCAATATGCAAAGGATGACAGTCATTCGTTGTCATAAAAATAAATAATGACAGTTATTTGTTGTCATAAAATATTAAATAATGACGTTTATTTTCTGTCATGATTATTTTTCCACAACAGGTAATTCTATGACTGTAAATAACTGTCACGGATTTTATTTACGACAAAAAATAACTGTTGTCGTAGAGCATTTTTCTTGTAGTGCTAGTTCTTAACACGTGTCATGCACGTGACATTTGTGTTTTATTTTTATTTTATTGCCTAACTTAATCCTTTCCTCATAACAACATTTTATTTTTGTTTGTTAAGTATATTCATTTTCAATTGATTAATTTTCCTCCTGATTGTTGTTTAAGATTAAACTCATAAATAATTCTTAAAATATAATGCTATAATGATTGTTAGACAATTCTACTTTTCAACCGTTTGAAAATTAAATTAAATATACTACATTGGTTTACCATGCTAAATTCTAGAGAAATTGAGAGAAGAGAGTTGATGAATGAATTAAAAAACACAAATTAAGAGAATGTGGCAAATCCAAAATTTTCTTCTTATATACGTATATATAAGAAGAAAAACATAAAAAACTAAAAAAAGAAAAAAAGAATAGAAAGGAAATAAACAACACACGACTGAAAACATGCCATCAAACGAAGATATTCCTTCTTATTTGGAAGACTACCCAAATTGTGCGAAAATTGGACATAGAAAATGGAGTCTTATAACCACCAATATTTAAGAATTTTTAAAGGTTTCATTCGTTATATTTTATGTAAAAATTAATAATTAAATATATTATTAATTCTTTTCATTTAGAAGATTGACTTTTTAATTTCCTAATTAGCTATAAAATTGTTCATTAGTTACAATTAGCATAATTAGCTGAATAAGATAAATAAATTATTCATTATTTGCATTTTAGAAGTTGAAAAGACTTTCGGTTTTATTGAGTTATTAGAAGTTGGAAAGACTTTCGATTTTCTTATGCTATTAGTTATTCATTAGTTACAATTAGCCTAATTAATTCATAAAATCATCTCTTTTTTTTTCAATTAGTAAAATTAAAATAGGAGAGGGTGTGTATATATATGTATATGTATATGTGTACGTGTACGTGTGTGTAGATATATGTGTGTACGTATATGTACGTATATATATGTCTATGTATATGTATGTATAATGTAAAGAGTATACTATAAAACCTACTAGTCCTATATTATATTTGATGCTTATCTTACATATTCTAATAAAACTTTAGTTACAATCTTAATCCATAGCTTAATGTTTTATAATTAATAAAAAACATAGGAAAAATACGGTTGGTAACAAATTTTCAAACACAAAATTATTATTGGTAGGAAAAAAGGTTGAAACACTTTTCTAAGCGCTAAAAAAATCAAAATTGATACACCTGCTTAAATTTTGTGATAAAATTGTTTTTATTCTCTATTTTTATTTATTAGCAACACAATTAAATTATCCTTCCAATCTCTGTTTCTCATTTTATTTTTTACTAAAATGTCATTTTAATTTTCATATTTAGAAAGAAAGTTTGTTCATTTTTTTCTCAATATAATTTATGGTTTAATTTTAGTTTTTATATTTTTAATGAATATGAAATCTAAATTGTTTAATAATAATAGGGATTTTTTTTTTCAAAATTAAAATTGAAAAATTGAAAAAATATTTAAACTTTATATAACAAAACTACTAAAAAAATAAAATAAACTTGATTTTTTACAATTTATTTAATAATAATAATAATTTAATTTTCAAAATTAATAGAAAAGCTAATTGACAACAATGTTTATCTTAAAAAAATAAAATTAACCAGCATTTGAACTAAATTCAAATAAAAATTGTTTTATTTTCCAATAAACTAATAGATACCTGAGATGTTCACTTAGTCCATCACAATTTATAAGCAAAACTTTATTATATTTTTAAATATTTTCAATAATTTTTATATATTTAAAAACTAACATTTTTACGATGATTTAAATTAGTAAAAGTATATGGATAAAAAAGAGGAAAGTTGAATATACAAAACCAACTTAATATTTCAATATTGTGATTGATTTTAGGCTTATTATTGGATATTAATAGAAAGAGTGCATTTCAATAACATTTTCTATTTCTAATTTATGTCCTAAATAATTGTCTCTTTTTAGTTTATCATCTTATAACCCTACCTATAAGAATGGTACATTAATTAATATATAAATATTGAAGAATGTGGTACTAAAAAAGCAATAATTCTCAAAGTTATCACTTTCAAGCTTAAATAATTTATTACATTCAAAGGCTACAATTATGGCTTTGACCAACAAAGTAGTTCTCATAAGAATATCTTTTTTTTCTTCTTCTTATATTCTAATTTCCAAAGTTAGGTCACTTCTTTCTATTTTCTCTCTATGTTCAATATTCCTTCAATTAAAAAAAGAAAAAGGAAAATCACTTTGGAACCTTGCAAAAGTAAATTACTTGATTGTTATTAAAGATGGTTGAATATTCCTTTGTTTTAAGATATATGTTTGAAAATCTCAATTAATGGTGACTCTATTTATAGTAAATTGTACAAGATATTATTCTCTTTAATTTTCTAGTTGCTTTTAAATTCCTCACTCACTACTTTAATGGAGAATTTGTGCACATTTTCATGACAACACACCTTTTCAATTCTCTTCAATCTTCAGATTTCAATTTCCCAACTTTCATTTTTAATTCCATATTTGCTTTATTAAAGAAAAATCTCTTCAAATCCTCTTTTTCTTTTTTAGTATTTTAAATTTTGGTTCATAAATTTTAAAAAGAAATATATAGATTAAAAGACTATGTTGGTCTCTAAACTTTTATAAAATTTTGGTTTGTAACGATTAATCCATTTATTTGCAATTTTATATTAATTTAATCTCTCAATTTTAGTAGATAAACTTTGTGTTTTATAAAATTATTAAGTCTTTAATTAGTTTTTTATATTTTTTATCCAAAAATTTTTTACATTACTAAACTGTTATATAGACAAATTCAAAGGTTAAATTGTTATAAAATTGAAAATTGAAAGTTCATGTACCGTATTATTTAAAGGATTAAATGGTTGCTTATAAGTAAAAAATTTAAGAGACTAAGACTGATTTTTAACTATAAATATATAATATATACACACTATCTATAATTTCAAAAGTTTTAATTGATACAGTATCCAATTTGGAAATTATTTCGTGGATTGGATCGATATAATTCAAAACATTCTAATTAGATTCTCTTAATTGTTCAACCTTAGTATTAATTTAGGTCCTTTTGGTTTAATTAAGCTTCACAAGTTATCCCTAAATTGTATTGTTTTCAACTAAAAAAATCAAATTTACTTTCCTTTTTATCTTTGTTCATTTATAAACTCTAATATATATAGTTAACCAACACTATTATCCATAAATAAAAACTACCCCAATACCATTAAAATGGTAATCTAAAAGCTTTGTTAAATTTTAGACACCAAACAAATGTATTTTTTAGAAAAAAAAATTAATAAAACTAAAAATAAATAACCCTAAACCATAAGTATGAAATAATAAATTGAAAACATAAACATCATATATTTAAATTTGCCAAAATTCGAAGGGACCAAATCCATAGTTTCAATATTTGTTTTTTTTTTTGTTTTTTTTTGTGAATTTTACCCTTCAATTTAAATGAAGCAACAGTTATCTTGACTAAATCATATGGCAACTTAGGTATTTGATTCTTCTCTCAACATTCCACATATAATTGTGATAGACTTGAAGATCATGACTTCTTTATTGCACATTTAACAATTTTCTTCTTGAATCATACAAAGAAGTATGCTCAAACTTTCCATTAAATTAATCATGAGTTTCTTTTGCATTTCATTAGATTTATCCAACCAAATATTTATGCTTTCTATCGTAGTCTCATAACTTAACAATAATAAATGTAGAATCTTTTTATATACATCAATGTAAGTATAATTCCATTTAATTATCAATACATTATAACTTTAAAATCAAAACATATGATTATTTAAATTCTACATTTCCACAAAATTCAAAACAAAAGAATCTAAATTCCAATTAAAAAAACAACAAATTTGCAAAAAAAAAAAAAGAAGTAATGAACAAACCAAACAAAAGCAAACCTAAGAAAAGCCAAATAGATATGATCTAAATAAGGTGAATAAAGGGTTTTAATTTGGCAACCACCTTCTTGAGTTGATCAACCAACGAAACATAGGACACCGTTCCATCGTTCCCCGCCAGAACCCTATACTTATCTTTTCTAGTAAAATTCGTACATTCAAATCCCAAACTTGCCGCCAACATCCTCTGCACGTGATTCGCCACCTCATGCGGGTTTTTCCCGGCCGAGCATGTTGCTTCCACCGGCAATTGATTCAAAAACGTCACCTCATACACCGGTCGTGGGTTCATGAAGAAGAAAACCGGGTCCAACCCCTTCCATCCTCGAGCCGTAGTTGCATGAAAAAACCCAAATCGGTAATTCATAGCCACCGGTACAATTCTGTCCGTTAGTTCCGCAAATAGCGCGCTGAATCTCAAGAGGAACGGTTCCCGACATGTCGTTCCCTCGGGGCAAACGACTAGGTCGCCTTTGGATAACTCTCTTTTGATCTTCTCCGCGTCGACATGCCGGATTCGGGTTAATCGAACGGTGGGGATTGGGGAAAGGATTTCAGTTAGGCGGGAGATGGAGTAGGTGACGGCGGGGACTTTGCGGCGGAGTACGGTGGCGAGGACGACGGGGTCCATTAAGGTGCGGTGGGTGCAGACGAAGAGTACACCGGAGGTGGAGTTGCCGGAGAGGGGTGGCGGGGGGTGGCCTCTGACGATGACTTTGCCGCCAAAAAGGCGAGTGACGTAAGGGATGGCCCACATTGGTAGAATTATGCCGATGGCGATTCGGAGGACGGCGAGGATTATGCCGAGTGGGACCCATAGGATGATTAGCAGAGCGGTGGTCGGAGTTGGGCGGTTGACGAGGCGACCGTCGTGGAAAATGACCGGTGACGGTCGGAGATCTTGGTGACGTGGAGTGTGGTCATGAATTTGGGCGATTGTTAATGGTGAGTGCATCTGTTCCTGCGATATTAATTCCAATCATACCATTTTGTCAATATAAAGAGCTTTTTGTTTCGTAAGCCAAATCTTAAAACAAAAATATGTTTTTAACATTTTTTATATTCAAAATTTTGACGAAAAAAAAGTATAGAGATGTAGTTTGATAATTTATATTCTCACATCATAAAAACTTAGATGATTATCAAACAAGATGTATATTATACGTTTCACACAAATAAAAACAGATGAAATTAAACTAATTTTGTTAACTTTTTTTTTCATTTTTTTACTTCTTCCTACTTACTTAATTATATGAACTACCCAGTATTTATTTTTGCCAAAGGCTCACACTTAGATTAATTCAAGTTAATCTCCACACTCAAATTTTAGTATAGTTTACCAATTTAACTTTTAAATCTTGTAACTCGTCAACTTTTCTACTACTTCTAAATAAAAAGGATCTAAATAAAAAGGAGTAAAGTAGCCAAAGAAAAGTGTTAATTTTTAGTACTATCTAAGTATATATAGCTACCAATTTGCAATATTTTTGTTTAAACCTTACAGTTACTTAAAAAAAAGCTTAGTTGGAAATCTTTAAAAGATGTCTTTACTATTTACTCAAAAAAAAAAGAACATGTAACATTTAGTATTGTTAGAGCATGCAAAAAATTGTCAAACTAACCTCACAAAGATCCAAAATGGAAGAACATGATGAAGGTTTTCCTAAACCCATAGTAGGCCTTCTTCCACCATTACCCAAGTCAAAAACCTCATGAATCTCATCAACAACAGAACCAAATCCTCCCTCCATAAGCCCCGTCGCAAACCCAAATCGATTAAATCCGAGCTCGCACCCAATGACCTCGTCGGCAAGTAAATGCTCCTTTACAAACATCTCTACCATAACCCTTGGCAACTTGGTCACCACCACTCGTTTGTTAAACCCGCTTGTCACTTTCCAAACATTCATATTCAAATCATCCATAAAAAACTTCGGTAAAACTGCTCTCGAAACAGACTCGATCTCTGCCTTTCGAACACCGAACACTGCCACGAACGTTGCCAATCTCAGCCCTAACTCTTGCATCCCCGCTGCCTCAAGAAGACGTATGAGTGGCCACGAGAAGAGCAATAACGCAAAACGGATGAGACCGGAGGCCTCGAAAGCCATCAACATGAAGTAGGAGAATACATCAGAGCTCTTCAACAAAGTGCCTTCTAGCTCTGCAATTACAGACTCCATTTTTCCTTTGTTTTCTTTTTTCCTTAATTTGGGTTTGTGAAAGATTATTATATCTAATTTTTTGGATTATAAATTGTAATTGGGTTTTGGCTTCTTGCTTTGGATTGGAAATGAAATAAGGGTTTATAAAATGGGATTGGGGTCTTCTTTTGACTGTTTTATGATTTTAATACTTATTTTTATGTTAATTTATTTGCAAGTGGGAATTTTGGCAGTTTATCAGTTTACAACTACCAACTCTCCTTTTATGCTATTTCTTCCAAATCTCACCCATATTTCTCTCTATCTAGCTTTGTAAACAAAAATTAATCTAACTCAACAAAAAGATTTATATAATTTGTCTAAAAAATAAATTAAATTACAAAACATATTTTTAGATTTGTGTTTATTTTGTTCTTGATGACTCTAAAATGTAGAGCCTGAACTTCAAACTTTCTCTCTCTCTTCTTTTAAGCTAGTATTTTTAATATTACAATGTATTACAATATACTTGATATTTGGACATCTTTAAAAACTCATAAACTTACTATAAACAAAATTTAGAGTTTAGAGTTTTTACAAAAACATAAAACATAAAATGATGTAAAATGTAATTATATATATTTTTAAAATAGTAATGTTGAATATTTAGAAGAAAGAAAAAGAAAATACGGCACAATAACGTTGGATGACTAAACCCCAACAACCTGGGGGAAAAAAGAATTGGAATTGTTGTGGTAAATGGATGAGCTGGCGTGAGACTTTAGGTTTACTTAACATGGAATTACCCACATCACCCACATATACGTACGTAGGTTATCTACGTGGAATTCATTTATATATTCAAAACCCACCACCTTTTCTTTTCTTTTTGGTTAAATTTGAATGTTTCAAATGTTATTACAAATTTCCATTCTCATTCCATGAAAGTTGTTCATCTAGCTACAATATATATATAGTATTTATTATTTATTATTTTTTTGTTTGTTTTTTTGTTTTTTTTTGGGTTTTTTTGACCTTTTATATTACTTTGACTATTTGATAATGAAATTGGAGGATTATTCTAGAACTGTTTTTTAAAGTTTTTTTTAAAACTATTTTCTTATACTTGCTTATAGATGTTAATACCAAAATTTGACCAAGAAAGTGTACGTCATCTTTACAAAATAACGATAGAAAATTTATATTTTAGGAAAAAAGAGCTCGCTTCCTTTGTAAGTGAAAATAAACTTGTAAACTATAAGCTATTAAATTCATAAGATGAAAGGAATAAAGAGTACTTGATTTAAAACGTATCAGTGGCTTTTATCTTATTTGTATAAATTGAATTAATCTATTAAACTCTATTTAAATCTAGAGATTTCCTACCATTTTGATAGTATTTTACTCCATATTCACAAATAAAGAAAAATGGCATCCCTCCATGGAAAAAGAGATGATATGACAATATATGAGATAATTCTTGTTTTTTACTGTAATGGAAAAAAAGAAGATTCTAGCCATCAACCCGTAATCACTAAAACACTTGTATGCTATTTGAGTTATGCTTGGTTTGATAAATAATTCTTATTTTTAATAGACAATTAATATTAAAAATGTAATGAAATAAAACTTTAAAAAAAAGTACTTTAAATTAATCTTGATCTCTAATACTCATGTTGCTCTATTATTAGGAGCAAACTTGATGGTTTTATTGTCTAACAAGAAACCAAACTTTTCTAAACTACTACATTAAAAGGTCAAGTTTTCAATGAATAATAAAGCAAACAATATAAGATCTCATGATAAATTTAATGTTATTGCAATAATTGAAAAATGACACAACCAAAGTCAAAACATTAATTTTATTTTACATTTCATTAATGGTTGTCTCTCTAATATATGTTACTTTTAGTCCAATGTTTTGCCATTGTTTCAAAGCTGTATCCAACTTTCATATGATTATTTTTAGTCAAACTTTTGAGAAAAGAAAAAAAAAAAAAAAAAGAAGAAGAGTAAGTTCTACTCCTAAATTTGATATTTGTTCATTAGATTTTGAAAGTGTTGCAATATTTGTACCAAATTAACAAAAATTAAACTAATTAAAACACTTGGTTTTTAGTCTAAAGTTTGGTATATTGGACAAAGTCTATGGTAGGATAAGTTGGATTTTTCTTTTCATAATTTCTATAGTGTAACTAATGTTTGATAAATTATACACTAAAACACGAATTTAGTCTCAAACTTGGAAAATTTTATATCAACTTTTACTCAAGATATGAAATATGATCATTTTTACTGTTTATTTACTTTTTTTTTATTGTGAAATTTGCGTTTGTTTTCTTACAACTTATTTTTACCATAGTTTAAAGAAAAAAAATCTAGATTTATAAGCAAATTATATATATAAGACACAACTCTCTTCTATTGATTTGTTATTTAAATTTTTAAAAATTAGCTAACATTTGAAAACTGAGGTTGTTCAAGATTGTTTTAAAAAATAAAGAATTGAGCAAAAATAAGATTACTTCTATACATGTCGATCCAATTTAAAAATTTGAAATTTTAGTTGAAAATTCAAAATTGTATTTGGTTGTAAAATTTGAAAATGTTATAGTGTATCGCATCTTCACAATTTCTTAAAACAAAGAATACAACCATTTATTGCTTTTAAAATTAGACTTAATGGTTGTTTATTTCAAATTTTATTTTTAAAAATAAGTATACCAAACGCATTTTTAACTGTTTTCTTTGTATTTTTTGTTTTTTAATATAAAAACGAAAAAATGAATCACGAACCAAATTAAACCTAAGAAAAGATAGTTTCTATTTAAATAAAAAAAAAAGGTTATATAATCCAACTTAATTATTTTTTCTAATTTTTCAAAGTGTATAGTTCTATAATATATAATAAAATTTATCTTCATCTATCAGCTTAAACTTTTAGGTTAGTTGATAATTTAGAAAGTTTATAATGATATTACATCCACTATTTAGGATGTGTATATTAATATTATATTCATTAGATGTTATTTTTTTACTTGTTTAGTTTTTGAAGAATATAATATCCACCGATCTTGTTCAACATGCCTACATTAGTTTAGTGTATGTCTTGCAATCTCCCACATTCATACTATATTCAACTTTTATTTCTTTACTAATATTTCTTTTTAACCAACTTTGTGTATTTTAATTTAATATGGGCTATGCCAGCTCTTCTCGAGGCAAAGTAGTGTGCTCTTTTAGTTGAAGTTTGAGTTATAATAGTCTATTTTATTTTGAGAAGATAATAGCAAATATTGTAATAAAGAATAAAAAACGCTAGAGGTAAAATAGTAAAACTGATAGCAAATAGTAAATATTGTAACAAATTATAGAGTTTTGAAATAGTGTAATTTGAAACTTTTAAAAAGTATTCACTATAGCAATAGATGATTATGATTATAACCTTACATAGTCTTTGCTCTAAACGCTCCCTAAATATTCAAATTTCTAAAGTCCAAATATCATCAAACTAGATCTTTTGACCTAGTAAAAAGACTACATAATGCTCGAAAATAAAATCTCACTTCTTAAATGGGTATGATTAAAATACCATGTTCATAAAAGAGAGTTGTTTTCCAATAATTTAAAAACAAAACTTGATTCTAAAAAGGAAAAGTAACTAGTTCTTTTAGACTTCTTTCATTTTTATTGTCTCTAAGTTTTAAGATGTCACAATTTTATAACTCAACCGTGTTGTCTCTCAATTTTAGTCATTAGTTATTAGTTATTTTAGAGTAGAAGTTTTGAGAAGAATTTTGATTACATAAGTGAGAAAAATTTTCTAATTCTTCCTCAAAGTTTTGAAAACTATCTTTTTCTTAAAAAGGGATTCTTTGAAGAAGTATAATTATTTCTCCAATTTTTTATGACTCTCTGAAGTATCACAACCAATAAATTTTTAACATTTCCTAAAAATGAGGATATGTTTGAAAAGTATAATGACAATAAGATACAAATACTAAATATATATTTCTTTTTTTGTTTTTAAAAAAATCCTTAACATTTAGGGATTAAAAAGTATATTTAGACAATAAAAATATACATTTGGAGCCATGATGGTATGTGTCAAGTTTTAGATTTTTAGATCATGGCTAATTGTTGTATAAAAACTATTAAAGATAATCAATAGATAAGATATTTAGATTTTCACTCAAAACCAATATAGAAAAGAAAAATTACTAAAATAAATATATTTAAGTAGAACTTAAAATTTAAATAAAACAAACTCAAAAGTTGAAAATGGGTAAAATAAAATATTAAATAAAAATTTGAAAAATCTTTCAATCATGTAAATTGTAAAATAAGACATTAATTGTGACTTCGAAGGTGGACATATAATATCTCAATCAAACAAACTATAGTTAGGTAGATACACCAAAAATAAAAAGAAATCAACTATCAATTTATACTTTTTTAAACTTTGCTAATTTTATTAATTTAAAGTTTAACTAATAACTACATCGATTTAAATTCTCAAACTTTCATAATTACTTTCATAAATATATCAATAATCTATACTATACCTCGTTGTATTTCATTTGAATCAATATCGTCTAAACTTATTATTTTTATCAACTAAACCCTTAAACTTTATACCCAAATCAATTTAGAGTCTTGGTTATAAATATAGGATTTGCTTTTATAATTGTCTACATGTTCATCATAGTCATTCGAAGAAGGTCTACACACGTATAAATAATTGATGCATGAATAATTTGCATACACATATACAATATTAATGATGCTCTAAATTGATTCATCTATAAAATTTTACGAATTTAATTGAAACAACTATATAAGTGTCATGAAAGGTTTTCTTTTCAAAATAGAATTTAGGACGTATGTTGGTTAACCATTAACTATGGTTGATTGAGATATTATTGGGATGGGCCAAGAACCAATTTGAGAGATTTGAGAAACTTGCAAGAAACCCACACCATAAAAGGTTTGAATAAGTTTTGGTAATCTTTTTTGGTAAAACTATCAATTGTGTCTATGTATGTATGTATATATATATGTATATTATATGAAAGGTTGGAAGGTTGTTTTGCGTAGGAAGGAAGGTAGGGTTTCCCAAAATTAGGTGAAGTTGTTAAGAGAAAACTAAGCCTTTCTACCATTTTCTTACCTTAACACAAATTCCAATGATCTTATCTTCCTTTTCCTAACAACTTTTTGTCCTTTCTTTCTTCTTTTCCTCATCAATTATCTTATAGACCAACATCACAAGTATTATTGTGCTTACTCCAATGTTCATCCAACCATAAGGTGTGTATACATATCAACCATTGAGAAGTTGTTAGAAGAACACTTTTTTTTTAATCTCATTTCTTGTTGGAACAAAAAAAAAAGAAGGAAAAAAACACTTTTTCTTAGTCTTCCAATTTTGATGAATATGTGTGTTTGGTTCTTGAGTTTATTTTAAAAGTAAACATTTTTAGTCCTGGATTTATAAGAATAGATTCATTTCGTCTCCGAGTATTCAAAATGTATCTTTTTAGTCTATGAGTTTTTAAAAATAGGTTTAAAATGTCCATAAAATAACTTTATATTTTTATTTAAAATAATTATATGTCATCTTAAAATTAGAAGAATGACTTCTAAAAACCATCTCCTCCTCTAAAACATTTTAAAAAAAAATTAAATATCATATAATTATTTTTAAAAAATCAAACATAAAATACTTTTAGGACTTTATAAACCCATTTTTAAAATTCATAAACTAGAAAAAGTACATTTTGAAAACTTGAATACCAAATGGGTCTATTACATTGTTATAAACCTAGGACCAAAAGCTCAATGAAATGTATATATATCCCTTTGTGTGTGATTAAGAAATCGATTAGCTCAAAGAAAACGAGAATGAATGAAATGAAAATAGTTGTGAGATTATTTTGAGAATAAAATAGCATTGCCAATAATCTTGTTTTAGATGAAAAATGGGTGTTGATGCAATACTAACATGCACCCTCATTGTCGCAAAAAATAGTAGCTGGAAGCATAGTCTTAATTTGAAAATCAACTAACAATTGTTGAATTCAAACTAACTTAGATAGTAATTAACAACAACCCATGCTTTATATCTACCTTTCGATCCCAACTATAAGTATCAAATTGTTATCATTTTTTCAACTCACAAAAGATGGCATGCATCATTTACTCCAACTAGTATCACACCAATTTATATGGAGTGGTATCATGTATGCATCATTTCAATTTTATACAAATTATTGTGCCTATTAAATTTCCAATCATCATTTCAATGAAGAAAAAAAAAACTTTCCAAAGACCATTTTGTTAATTATTTCAAAGTTTAAGGATTAAGATGAAAATTTACAAAAGTTTGTTTATTGTTGAAGGTTTAAACTAAAGAAATTACAAATATAAACATAGATATTGATCCTCACTAAAACTAAAATATTAATTAATATTCTAAGTCAATGGTTGTAAATATTTTTTTTAGTAGTTGTGTGATTCAAAAATATTGTATTTTCTAAAACTTGGGCTGACAAGAAAATAGCAAAACAGAAGGTTTGCTTTGGATAAATGGTAAAAATATTTTTAAATTGATAAAATAGCAAAACAGAAAAATTTGAAGAAAAAAAAGTCGGAGTATTGTCTTAAATACCCTTACCTAATTAAAAAACTTGAATCGTAAATACAGTAATGGAAAAAACTCCCACGCCAATCAAACCTATGAAAATTCTAATTTCCCCTTCCAAAAAAAAAAAAAAAAAAAACCATCACCATCAAATCTCCACCCAATTTCACATCACATTCTAAAGTGCATGGATTGAAAATAACATTAAAAACATCAAATCTCCACTTTGAAACCCTAGCAATTTTTTAATTTACGTTCGTTGCTCCCCAAAAAGCATTCTTCTGCTCCACACAAATTTACTTTTGTTCACCGAAAAGCATCCCTTCATCGTTTTCCTCCACCAAAAAGCATTCTTTTGAAAAGTATCCCGATCATCCCTCCACCAAAAAACATTCTTTGGGTTGTTTCGACGAACATGTGAGCTTTTTACATTCGACCACTCCAAAATCTCCAATTGGTTGAACAAAGCTCGAAAATCTCCAAGGTAAGTTCTTCAAGGTCTTCATATATACCAGATTCAAGTAAGGACTTAATCGGTGACTCCTTTGTTGTGGTGCGATTGTAGGGAGGAGTTTCTTTCTGATTGAAATAAACATGAATTAAACATAATTAAAAAACACAATGTGAAAAATAATTATTTGATACAAGAGGGACAATAAAATAATTTTTTTAAAAAATCAACTAAAACAAGTGGATAATCATAATTAGCACAATTATAGGGATGATAAAACCTTATTTTTAAATTATTATTAACCATATGTACTATGTATTATATAATATATATTTTTTAAATAACTTCAAATATAAATAATACGAAAATGCCGAATTTATGTTTGCCATTATTTTAGGGATATGATGTAATATTTGAATTCAAGATATTATAAAATATAATGAATCATGAAAGTTGAAATTCTCTTAGCAATTTTTTTTAAGAAAATCGATATTAAACATAAGTCTTATGAATAAAATAAATAAATGTTAATTAATTTGATTTAAATACTAAAAATCTGTTAATGAATTATAGGCATGTATTTGGAGATTTTAGGAAAATCTTGTCAAGTTTGCAAATATATTGTATTTGTGACTGTGTGATATTCCGCCTCATTCTTTGCATCGTATAAATACATTGTATCTATAAAAAAAACGTATTATTTTACATAAAGAGTGTATAAACAGGTAAAAAAATTGAAAAAAAAACTCTAAAATGGTCGATTTTACTAAAAACTTAATATTTTTTAGATTTATTATGTTTCAGTTTGTTATACTCAATTTTGTCATTCTCATGGTTATCTTGATTTTAACTTTAAATAAATAGAGAGGAGAGGTAGTTAGAGTTGATTTTCTTAATTTTGTGACCCAAATGGAGAAGGGCTACTCAATGGGCCATTAAGGTCCATGAAGTTCTTATATTTGGTTTGAAAACCATTTTGGATATTTTTTCAATAATTTGTTAATAGTGTATTTAAAAGAAACTTTAGAAATGCACACATTGGAGTTGTGGTGCCACCAAGACATCTACCAAATAAATATCTATTAATACCTATAAAAGCCTAAACCCATTCAATTGTGTAGGATGGTAATAAATTAGTACCTTATTTGCTAAATTTATACTAAATAAAAAACTGTCAAATTATGGTGATTAAACCTTCCATTTAGAAAATATAATGAGTTTTATCTAACAAAATAAGTTCCTTTGGATTGACAAAAAAATTTTAACAACAAAATTACAAAAAAAATAAAAAGATATTGTTGGCAATTATAGAGACACTTATATTCTTTCAAAAGGTATAATATTAGTAATATATTGTGATCTCATAAGCAATGATTACGTGTAGTCTGGGTTTTACCAAATTAATCTCATACACTCCTCTGTCTCCTTTGCACATAAAGAATTTTTTTTTTCTTTTTTAAAAAGGTGTCACATGACGCATTTCAATTACATATCGGTCAGAAAATGGGTTTAGTTTATCTAATTTGAAGGAGAAATATGTAAGAAAGTTTGAAGAAAATTAGAGGTGTAATTAATCCAAAATGAAAATTGAGATGTAAACAATGTCTCACCATTTAGGTCACTACAATACAAGTTCGAAGTCTCAATTTTCATTCAAACCTATATTCTTACGTATCTCTACTACAAAAGTTAATTTAAAAATATTTAGGCAAAGGTATAACATTCCAAACTTTGAAACGTGATAGCTAACGTGGTGAAGTTGTTGTATAGTAAATCGACTTTAGAAGTTGAGTAACGTCTTTGTTGGTCAAATTTAAAAGTTGAGTTTATCTATTTTAAAATCGAATCAAAATTGATCTTTAAGTGATTTTAAAACCAAAGTAAACTTGACAAACTAAGTGTGAATTTCAAAGTAAAAGTGTTATAAGATATTAATTTAGTTACAAACTTCACTAGGTAATATTTAGATTAATCATAGGATTTTGCATGAACAATATACTTAAGTTTATATTCAAATTATTTTTCTAATTTTTTTTCTCATGTAATCTTAAACAATAACGAATCTCTTGAAAGTAAACTAACATTCGTGACATTAAATCTTGTTATCAATAACTTTTACTTAATAGCAATTCAATGTTATAGATCCAACTAAACATGCAATCTAGATTGAAAAACATTCATTGAAGGCCAATGAAGATAAATCAAGCACAATTATACATTGAAAAACATAAGATTCTACAATATCCATTAAAAGCACTGAATATTATTCTAACTTCATAAGTAAATCAATCAACACACAAACCTAAAACTAGAGAGTTTATTCACTCATGGCTCTCAAATACATAATTGCATACAAAATTGATAGCATAAATTCAAAGTAAAATAAAGAACCATAAAAGACACCCTTGTGATGCTTCTTCTTTGATACAAATTTTTAATTTTGGAACGCCTTGTACCACAACGCTTCCTTGAATCCTACCATCGTCACATCGTCAAATTGCAGTACTATAAGTACATCTACGAAATAGTGCAACGACGCTCAAGTAAAAAGAAATGGCGCTCTTCGAATGTCAATTTGTTATGTCTCTCAAGTTTGAAGTGCATGTTGCGACGCTAGCTAGTTTGAAGTGCATGTTGCAACACTAACCTAGCTAGCGTCGCGACGCTATTAAGCTTTGAGCTAGAGACTTTTTGATTTTTCTTCACTTTTTTTTAATGTAGTTTTGTCTCAATTTGGTCTTTTTGACTTTTGATACTCGTTTTCATGATCATTCTTCAAAAACTATTAGCGAACACATTAAATTCATAAGAGACAAATAAGGCACATTTCAAGTGCTTGGAGATATTTTTTAAGGGCAACATTATTAGTATTTTAAATTCATCCAATTTAGGATTGTTAAGATTGAAGGGGAACCCCAAAGTCAAAGTCAGAAGTAGTTTGGAGATTACAGCTACTAATTATCATAATTATTACTAACGCAGTAAAAAGTTAAATAAAAAAAATTAAATTAAATTTGTACGGTAAGCAAAAACAATACCTAAATATTCATCACTTTTTTTAAAAAAAGAAATTATTATATATATATTGTATGCATTGAAGCATACAATTCAAACATAGGCTTGTTTCTTCATATCTCTATATCATGATATTTACATCATTGACTTCACCCATATACTGCCTACATATATTTAGTGGGTATATATATAATTTTGTGTTAAGTATGCTATTCTAGCATCAAATTGGTCTCTACAATTGATGTCCTTCAATGCATGCTTCCTCGAGTGTGTCTCTTACTTTAGGGTAGTTGATTTATATAATTGGTACTGTTGAGATTGTTGATTTTGGTTCGTTTATTATTTCTCAATTACTTCATTTTTATGTTTTCAAACTCCCAATTGTTCTTCCATGTTTGTTGTGTGCTATTATGATATGTCTCAACATCCTGCAATTTGGGATCTGTTGGAGAAAGTTCCTAATTCTACTTCTAGAACATTGCTTCTCAGCTACATATTGTTTCAAGGGAGTCATGTTTCTAACATCACTCATCCCATTAGACTTCCTCGTGTTGATAACCTACCTCTTCTGGATGATCTTTGTACTCCTGATGGTGGGTTACTTTATTCCTCCCTTATTGGGGAATACAATTTTCCATATTCTATCAACTGAATCTTGCACTTTGAGTGAAATTATCCAAGATCTCACTGATCGCCGTTATACCATTGATTCTCTTGTGCATGCTCTCAGCTTGATCTTGCCTAGTTCTGGTGATGCTTCTACATCCATTGTTGATCCGTCCAATTCTACTTAATTTCCTTTTTTGGCAAGTAAGGGGGAGATGTGTTTGAAGTTGTTGGGTATGTGTTTTGTTGTTGCTGGTGTCCGTATGTACTTGGCCATAAAAGAAATTTTGTATAAGCTAAAGGGGGAAGTTTTTTAATGTTTTTAGTTGCTTGTAAAAATCTTCTTTTCTCGTTTTATGGTTTTTTTGTTGCCTTGTTAATAATTTTCCTTTTTGCTTCGGTCATAAGTTGTGGGTATCTTAAGTCCCGTTGATTATCTTTCCTTCTTGTGAGATGGTCTCTATTATTGGTCATGTTTTTCTCTTTGGATGTAACAAACAAAAAGATTTTGACCTAGCAAGTGCGTGTTGCGGTTGAATGTTTTTTGTGTTCGTGAAAGAAGCTTTTGTGTTGTGAAGAAAGATTGCAGCTTGTGTTCATGATGATTGTTGACTACTGACATGTTATTCAATATTGATTGAGAAGTTTGAATAATATAACATTTAAGGGAGTCTCCAATCATACTATATTACTAGAGTTATTATTAAATTCAGGGGAGCTTGATTTCTGCAAAGACAAGCAATCAAGTATCAACTACTTAGGAGGATTCTAAGTGATCTTCTAGAGTAATCTTGTTGCATCTCACGATAGCCTATTAAAAGATAGACTATCATACTCTAGTAATCCATTCACACTCTAGTAAACATATAATATTTTCTCAATTGGGCGTAACACCAACATTAGGTGTAAATCCATAACATTGTTCTCTTAGTCAACACACGTTATTGTTTTTTCCGAACATTCATTTTATATATAATAACGTTTTTGTTATAGATGAATATATGGTCTTTACCTTCAAATTGTTTTTGGATTAACGATTGTGGATGAAATCAAACTATCAACTTTTGTAACGGTAAATTGACAGATTATTTAAGTCTTGAATGGAAGTTGAACTATTTTGTATATTCTCTCGAGAAATGTTAAATTTAAGGGTTTTTTTCCCATGAAAGACAGAAAATTTTTACTACATAAGTAAAAGTCCAAAACAAGTAAGAAAAATGAAAGCATTTTACCAAATAAATCTTAAAGTAAATAATTGTTTTTTTTTTACTAGAAGTGCTTATAATTAATGTTTCTGCTGAAATGCCAAAGTGGTGGTGATTCTTGGTGATCAGAGGAGACCTTCTCCTTGAGCAACTCTTGTAGGGTTATATCCTTTGCTCAATTAATTTCCATGAAAACTGTAATAAAGTGACTCATAATATGACAGCTAATTAGGCAATTACATAGGCTGTTTTAATTTCGTTGTTTGGACTCATTTTTCTCCTAATTAGTTGGCCCTCCTACTTATTATTATTGTTAATGATGTGAATAAGCTTTTGGTTTCTCCTTAATAAAACAAACAAAACCAAATTGTTTTAAATGATAAAATTACTACAAATATTTATTAATATAACAAAGTTTCACGATCTATCAACGATAGACCATAATAGCTAGTAAAGTTTTACTATATTTGTAAACATTTTGGTTCATTTTGTTATATTTGACTACAAATTTAATTATTGTATGATGCAGTAAAATATAATGATTAAACATGAAGTATGTTGATGAATATAAAAAATAGCTTTTATTTGATTTTATTTAAAATTTGACTAAAAATTCAACCCTCATGCTTAATGCAAATCTTTGTATGAAATGAGAATAAAATAAGTTTAAATTTTCAAAAACAAAAAATAAAAATTGAAATAATTACTGAACGTTACCTCAATTAATAATTAATTACATTCAACGTAATAACTTAACAATTACTAACTTAACTAGTTTTATAACTTATAAATATATTCAATAAATCTATTTTCAATTAATCATTTGTATTTGAATTTTTTAAATTCTCTACTAAACGCTTTAAGCAACATGATCCAGCTAACCAAAGTAAGAACTTTTTAAAGATATGCACTCTCATTAGGAGGTGAATTTGTTTGTTAGAGAATTTGAAAAACATAAATTTAAAAATAAGAGATTAAATGAAATAGGTTGTACTAATTTATTCAGAAATTGAATTCTAAATTAAACAATTGCAAATTAGTTGTTATCCACTAGATATTAGTTGACAATAAACTAAGAAATTTGTTTGTGAACATATTTTTAATTATGTTAATTTTTTTTTGTAGAATTATTATTTGTAATATCATATAATGTATTGAATAAATTGAAACTTTTGTTCCTATCGTTTTGAAGAAGGTAAATTTAGTTTTAGGGTTTATAATTTACCTTTATGTTTTTTATAACATATTCATAAATAGCCTCTATAATAGAGACTATTTAAGAGAATTTAACAAACTATAAATATTATACATGAAGTTATATTAAACCGTATTTACTAAATTTAAAATTTAAAAATAAACCATATAGACTAACACATTTCTACAATTTTAAAATTTGAAATTTAAATTCCGGATAGAATGAAAATGAAAATTTAGTTTTTTAGAATTTTTACTATTTGGATCACAAAATTCAAAAACGACTTTCAGAAATACAATTGAGATTATGATCTACTAAATATATGTTTTCGAAATTCATTGAATCTGAAAAGACAAAATAGTATTCGAATTGCAAATCAAACAAGCCCTAAAAGTTTCGATATTTTGGTTGCACAAGTCGAATTAAAAACAATAATTTTTTTAAGTAAAAGAAAAAAAAGAGTTAAAATAGAGGAGAGACAAGTCACGTGAGGGGAAAAGCAGAAGTTCACATGGCTAAATAATGGGTATCATCCTAAATGGCATTAAAATAAAGAGGCAAGACTTGTAATCATAAATGAAGATTGCAGCTATGTGTGTGTTCGTGTGCACCAAATAAACTATTGCTGCCAATTATATATAATAAACAAACTCATCTCTTTTTGTTTCTAACGTTGTTTATATGTTTTGTGTGTCAAAGATTCAATTATATTGTTGCATCGGATTTGGCCTCGTCGGTGTAGAAACATGATATATGGTCCCATATATAGTGTTATGATGGTGTTGTTCGTGACAAATTTGAACTCTTCAAATCAAGTCATGTTTACCAGGTACAGTAATTCATTAATTTCTAAAAAAAACTAAGATACGAATACGTGCAAGAATACGTCACTTTTTAAAATATGTATGTATGTATACTAAATGTAATCCACACAGGGATATACAAAATTGAGTGAATATGATTTTATGGTATATATATTTTCCTTTAAGTAAACTATGATTAGGGTTAAAATTCATCTTGTGTATATATATATAATTGATTGGTGTATCCTGTTCACGTATTTGAAAGAGGATACACGTATTTGAAATTTAAAAGAAAAAGTCAGATTCTTCATTTCACGTATCTTGACGTATCAATATCATATACGTATCCGATATTGATTCCCTACGCACTTTTTAAGTATATGTATGTGTTTTCATAAGTGAGGTCAAAAGTGTGCAACTAGCAGAGAGAATGATCTGAACGTCTCCATATGGTTGCCTATCTTTGTCTTGTGATGTGGGATGGAGACAGGGGACATGGGCATGGAGGAGGTTTGTTGGGTTCTAAAGAATTATGAAAGCAAATTTGAATTAGGTTGTCACTATATTCTTGAGAAGTTTGATACGTTCATGTTGGAGGTTTAGTCTCATGCTCTATATGGTGTTGATGGACTGAAGGTCATGATCTATTGGGGTATTTCCTCGATCATTATGGAGTCTAGTATTTTGATTGTAATGTGCTTGCTAACGGGTCTAGAGGTCAATCTAAATATCTCTAGTGAAAGAAATTTTGAAGGTGTGCTAGGGTGGGAATGTGTACCAATTCAAATACACATATCATATGGCAGATGGGTCACTTTATTTAAATGAATAATTATGTTTCTAGAGTAACAGTCAGCCTCTAACGCTAGTTTTAATAATTTATTCTCTGATTTTTTTTTTCTAATGATCTAGTATTCCTATGTGATCATAACCATCAATAAAATAAAATTGTCTCAATTTTTGTTACTTGATAATTAATTTTTATAATTTATAACAAATAATTTGATCCATAAAAACTTTCATTAAATCTTAATATATTATTTATTATGATAGGGATCAAATTGTTACAAGTTTTTAAATACATATGCTCGGTTGTTACTTGCTATAATTAAAGGATCAAAATATTACAATTTTTAAAGTATAAAGGTTAAGTTGTTACTTTCTGAAAAAGTTTTGAATGTTTTAAGTTTTTTCGAGCAATAATTTGATTTCTTAGCCTACAATCTATGAAAAATAAGAAAGAAAACTCAGGACAATGAACTGAAAGGAGGAGTGCCCACAAGTATCTCAAGGATTAAAATGAAATAAAAACAAGTCATTTAAGTACTAAAAACAAGACCTAAATCTAAACCTTTTCCTAGCTAAAAAAAGAATAATTTTGGAAATATTACTTCTTATTAGAGTTTCACTATTGGTTGTATATAGAAGTTGTCGCACAAGATCATATGTCACTCAAGTTGTCATTTCTGCAGTTTAATAATTTTCTTATTTGGTTGATTGTAATTATTTTTCCTGCATAATTTTCTTTTCTTTGATGTGCATAATTTGAATGGGATTGGTTTCCTTTTCCACGGTGCCTATTCATTTGCATGATATATAGTGCATTGTTAGGGTTGTCGATTTTACTGTTTCTGGATTTTGGAGTTTTTGTTTACCCTTGTAAGTAGCCCCAATGTTCTTCAATTCCACTATCCATGTATTGACTGCGTTTTGGCATCGCCATGTGAGATCATCATTGAAGCTTTTTGTTCAAGAAATTATTTCTTTTTTTTCTTGGGCATATGTACAAGAAATTATTATTACGATTTCAGTACTCGAGAGTAGAGTCTAAGACTTTTACAGTTTGAGGAGTTATCCAATAACATAAGGACGCCTAAGTTCTATAAGTGAAGATCATTCACAAGAAGGTGGAAAGTTAACTTTTGAGAGAGGGTCTCACATACTTCAGAGTTATTGTCTCTAATATTCAACACTACTTAGCTTAGAGACGGAGCCTAAGTGATAATCAAGTTAGGTTTTACAAATATGTACGTATAACATTGTAAATACTTGAATTTTGTATATTATAGAACATATCTTTTTCGGATTCATTGCCCCAAGACATATTAGATGATATATCACCGAATTAGATTATCAATCTAAGTGTTTCGATCCTTTAATTTCTTGTTTTGCGTGTGTTTATTATATATTGTCTTTGAGTTAGCTTGATTATCTTGTTTAATATCCTTAGTAGGTGGAACAAACCACTTATTATTTTTCACTTCTATTTTGAAGTGTTAACTACGTTTATCAATTTTCAATTTGATGTCTACAAGGTTCTAACAAATTTGAAGATCTTGAAAATTAATTGAACTCTGAACTGTTTATCTAATAGTTTCATTGAGTTTTTTTCAAAAAATTCAAACATTCGTCGACTAAAATTTATAATTTAGGCTCAATCCTTTGACAATGATTACATTATTTGTTTTCTATTTTTGAAATTTATATGCTTATTTCCTCATAAATTCTCAAATTATAATTTTCACATATATGTTAAAGTTGAAACATTGCCAATATTAAAAACAATTGTGTTTAGTCATTAAAAACAATTGAGTGACAATAAAATTTTGATTAAACAAAATTTAATACATTAGAGAATTAGGTATAATATTATAATCTTTTTAAAAAATAGGAATATTAACCACAAAAATTTGTGTTTAGTCACTAAAAAAAAGAGTTAAAACCCATCTCTCACAATTAGTTGTCACAGCTTAGTTAGGCAGTATTATATTTTCATAATTCAATTTAAACTTATGATTACATTTATGGTTATAAAGATCTATAGTTCCAATAGTTTGGATTATTTGAATATATATTGTACCAATTATAATTAATAAAACTGATAGTTAAATTCTATAATTTGTTTGAGAAATTAATGAATATGCTTTTTTTTTTTTAAATATTTTATGACTTATTTAAATTTAATTTTATTATTCACTAAAAAATACATGGTATAGATGTCACTTTTGATTTACTAAGTGTTTTTTTTTTTTTTTTTTTTTTTTTGTAGAATTAGTCAAGAATAGGAGCGGAAGTGTCTCTTCCTCTCGTATTTTTTTATATAGTTAAAATGTATTAAAACATTGTGTTGCTCGCAAAGCTTTGAAAGATTAACAGTTTTCAATCCTTTCTACTTCTTATTTGTCGTTGTTTTACATTGTATGTGTTTTGGATTGTTGTTATTTTGATAATCAATCTAATTTCTAAGAAAATAGAGAGAAATTAACAGATCATGGATAATGTTAACATGTAATTATGTAACTTTTTATTTCACAAAAATAATATTAATAAATTGGAATGAAAATAGTCATAGATCATCACAGTCTAAAATGGATTACTTGTAACTTAAAGTTGTTAATTAAATCAAATACAAACAGTTTGAAATTCTTGGACATAAATTGCTTCATTTTTCAAAAAAGAAAATATTATTAAATTCAATAAGTTAATTGTGCATGGTTAAATTATATAAATGATTTATTAGATAATCTAATTTAATTTTTCTCAAGATAAAAACAAAAAAAAATTCAGGCAGGACATTATATGAAATTCATTGATTAGGACAGAGTTTATACAAAATTAATAGGGCGGCCTAAGGGGACTTTACTCTTTTGTTTTTATTTATGTGATAAGGTTCTCTATTATTCCAATTATAATTTTAAATAAACCATTTCTCATGTATTGTTCTTTTAAAAACAAAAAATCTCATGTCTACTTATTTTACATGTTGAATAAAAAAATTAAGAAATTTTAAAAATTTTAATTATTTATTTGATTTAAATCTTATTTTAGTACGATAGTGTTTATAGTTTTTTTCTTATTTTCAAAAATTAAAAATCAAAATTCATTAACGATTATTTACCCAAACTTAGTCATTTATTTATTTTTAGTAATACAGTTTGAATTTGAGTTGTAGAAATTAAAATTTATGATTTTTTTTTAAGTGGTTAATGTAAATGGTAGTTGAGTGGTAGCTTTATGAAAACCTTTTATAACTCTTTCTTCGTAATGTAATATTGTATATTTATTACTAAAACCATTTACCAACATACTAAAATTAGTGCAACAATAAACACAAAAGAAGAGATGTTGAAATAAATATATATCTAAAACATATTAGATGTATCATATAGTAATTAAATCTAACATTATTGGCTACACTCATGACACAAATAGTAAGTTGATTATGACACTTCATCAGACATTCTTGTGACCATATACATGGTTTCAATATACATATATACCAAATCTAACTTTTTTAAGAAAATATTGAAAAATAAAAAACTATCCTACCATATGCATGCAATTGTTATTATTATAATGATAATAATCATTATTGTTGTTGTTAGTCTGGTGCTCGAGCTGTGAAGTATCTATCACGTCTTTACACTTTTTAGTTTTGTGTCTAATCGTTTCTTCGATGTTTAAAATGTAATGTCAAATATGTACGCCGTTGTTATTAACTTTTAGTTTTATACACGACTATTACATTTTTGACTAATTGATATATTCAATATTTTTTTATTACAAATATAGTTTTTGTAAATTTGAATTTTACCCGTGCCTCATTGATCATCAAACTTTTAATTTTATATATAATTAATTTTATTGCTTTTTAAATATAACAAGATAAACTAAAATATCTATAAATATGATAAAATATCATAGTCTATCTAATTAAAAAACTAAAACATTTTATTACTCGTCAACAAGAGCTTTGCTCAACTTCAATTGGTATATTGTACCAAAGTGTCATTTTTTTATAAGTTAGGTAAGTATAAATGTGACTATATATATATATATATGCATTTACATTACTCAATAATAAATATTAAAAGAAGACGTCGTTTTGATAGTAAAAATAATTTAAAAAAAAATGAGTGAAACTGAGAGAAGTGAAATATGAGATATGCATGGGAAGAAATGAGAAAGAAGAAGAAGAAAAGAAAAATAATAAATACAATAAAGTATGGAAATAATAATGTAATAAATTACAATAAAGAAAAACGGCAACGAGTAATGGCCATATGGGATTGGGATGAAGAGAAGGTCAGCGGAAGGGGAAGGAGAAAGGTAAAAGAGGGAAGAAAAATTCGAAACCTAAACTTTCTTTTTCTTCTTTCTTTTGGCATTTTGATTGTGTTAACATATGGTGAAATTAATTACTGTAGTAAGAGTAACCCTTCTAAGCATCAACACTAGCCCTACATATACTTGATTCTCCCTCGTTTCGATACTCACATTTTGTCACCGTTCTTCATAAGTCGACACTCGCTCTTGCTTTCTCTTTCGTTACTTGTTATTGATCCTCAATCACTTGATTATAGAGAGAGTCAAAGATTATGAAACGTTGTTTGTCTATTCAATGAAAATATATTAAGTGAGAATTGAGAATGTGTAACAAGTGTAAGTGCAAGTATTGAGTAAGTGAATAGTGAGCAATGAACGTTGTCACTTAACTTTGGAAGGTTATTAATTATGATAGTGCAAGCAAAAAATTAAAAAAACTCAATTTCCTAAAAAGTGGATTCTTTTTTTTTTTCATTTGACCAATGAAAAGATGACATCTACGTGCACAAAAATTAGGTTTACTTTGATTTTAAAATAAAATAACTTTTTTTCCACATCATCAACTTAAAAATAGATTTTTAAAATAACTAGTCGGTCCTCTTATAATACATGAATTAAAAAAGGATAGGTTAAGAGCGTTAACGATAAGAACTAACAAGAAATTATCTTAAACGTCAAAGACTAAAATGTTGAGTTTTTTTAGAAATCTAAATGTAAATCAAGCCAAATTTTGACGATAAAAAATGTAATTTTTTCTTATTTTAATAGTCAAGTTTTTAATATATACGCATACATATATGTATATGTGTATATATATTTTGAATAATAAAAAATTAAGAAGGGAGAAGAATGGTGCAATAAAAAGTCATGCAGTCATGATTACTTACCTTATGCATTCCTAACCCACTTTGTTTTTTTATGCATGATAAAGTGATTTTTTGTTTGGGAAAAAACAAATTATGACCAACATTCTCGTTTTGTTATTATTTTAATTGTTCAGTAAAACCAATTTGGAGCAAAATCATTCATTGGTTTTGTTTTCAACTCATCTTTTAGGTTAAATTTTAGTTTTTATTTATATATTTTTTTTAAAATAAAAAAAAAACATATTATATATACAATTTTTGGATGTTGTTGGACGAGAGAAAGTAGGTCTAGGCCATTGCAATGCAAATTTCTTTGTCCACTACTTCTATATATGAGATTCCTCTGCTTACGTATATGAGAAAGTGGTAAGATTATGCCTAGGAGATGTTTGTAGTTGATAAAACATTAAAGTCGAGAGAAGTTCCATGGGAAGATAGTCAGATTATTTATTTGCCATTCGATGAGGTTCACATGACAACACTACAAACATGGTATATATTTAAGAGATGCACTACAAATTGGTCAACAAGGTCGATGGAAAGGACCTTGTTATTTATTTATGTTGTAAAAATGCATCAAAGATAGTATTTGATCTAATTTATACATGTAAATGTATATATAGTTAAACAACAATATATAGAGCTAAGTTGAACGAGTGATAATACAAAATGTATTTAAAATGTTTACTTTCACAAACATTTTTAAAGAGCAAAGATGAAAGTGATTATGAAATGAAAGGACAAAGAAATTGATCTATATATTCCAAATTTTAAACATAGACTTTTGTGAACTCATAATGAACATGTAGACTCTAAAGTCAGAAAAGAAAAGTAAATTTTCATAAAATTGACTATTAAACTAATCGAGTAGTTATAGACAAAGAAAAATATTATCACGAGTAATTTTTTGTGTTTAATTAACAAAGAAGTCCAAAGAATGAAACTAATTAGAAAGATTATTCCATTATTGTTATAGCCTAAACTAAATGTTTGACTTGTAAGAAGAATACAAAGGATAATATATACATATCATGGTTTCTATGAAAAATAAAAAATAACCCATGTGACTTAAGATCTTCCAAAATATGTGTGTTTAATTAATTCATGCAGTAAAGAAAGTGATTTTTTATAATTAATAAAAAAAACAATCCATTACAAGTACAAGCAATAGATTAATCTTGATAATTAGTCATATAATATTGCAGTTAAACATATAAATAAATTTATTTATATATAAATATTAGGATAAAAGCCAATAATTATATAGAAAAATATTTAGGTTAGAGACTTAGAGTTATGGGTATTTTGGAGATTTCACGTAGGTTTCAGTTAGAAAGAGAAAAAGAAAAGAAAGGGGTAAGTGGAGTCCACGCGCGGTCCAAAAAGCGTGAGGAAAGGGGCCCACTCCAGTTTTTTCAGTTTTAGTAAATAGAAATTTGGTACAGTTTTCCGCACCTGATCCCTCCCCCGTTTTACACACAACACTTGTCCTTATTGCATTGGTTATCGCATCAAACTCGGATCTGCTTTTGTTTCTTTGCTTACGTGTCACCATTTACTTCTTTTTCTTTTTTCTTTTTTCCCCTTTTTAACAATTTCACCTCTAAATCAATCTTAATTATAAATCCTATCAAATTTATCTTATATATATTTCTTTTCCTTTCTATCTATTTTATTCTTTTTAGAATGTTTATTGGATTAAATTCCAAACTGTTATTATTATTATTATTATTATTGAAGAGTTTTTTTTTTTTGACATATTCAAAAGGGTTCGTAAGTGTAGGCACTATTTTATCGTTATAGATAAATAAATTGAGAAGAAAATTATGGAATTTATTATGAAAACACTAAAATTAGAAATAAAGATGAGAGGAAAATTTTGTATTATGTAATATTTTTCTCCAAGATTTTGAAAGGAAAACAAAATTCCAAGTTTAGAAAATGGAAAAACCCTCTATTCTCTCAAATGTAAAAGTAAAAGAAAACATAAACAAATTCTAACAAATTAGACATAATCGGCAATTTTCTCTCCTTCCATCTAATTCGTATATTTAATGTTTAATTACAAATTTCCATTTTCTTTTCAACTAAAAAATATATATAAAAAAATAGAATTCCAAAATGGGCAAAATCTTTTGCATTAATCACTGAAATAAAACCCTAAAAGGATATCTTGTAAGAATATATCCACTACAATTGATCCTTACCGTCCGTTATTTTGTTCAACGGTTGAGATGTTTCCGCCACTCGTGCTTATCATTCCTCTTCCTCACTCCACTGTCTCCTTTCTTCGCATTCTTCTCCTCTGTGTAAAGAGAGAACAAAAAAATGGCTAACTTCTTCTTCTTCTTCTTCGATCATCTTTTCGTTCTTGACCCAATCTGATGCTTATATTACTGTAATCTAAACATTAATCAATAAATTAAAGAAAACCCCAAGTTTTGACGAACAGAGCTATTTTCTTCTTCTTCTTTTTTCTATTTTTTTTTTGTGCCCCTTTTGTTTGGATTCTTGTTTTGAAGTCATGGGGTTGTAATTTTTTTTTGTTGGGAATTGGTTGTTTGAGACATTCAAGCGAAACTCACTTGTACTTTTCGATTTTGAGCTCGTTTTTAGCTCAAAGTTGGGAGCTTTTTTTTTCTTCGCTACCCAGTTCTGTGTTTGGGGATTTTTGTGTTAGTAATGGTTACCGATACTTATTCGAAATTGGGTACTGATATTTCACTGCGATCGGCGCTGAAAAGTGGCGATTATGGTGAAGATTTAGGGATGTTGAGAAGACAACAAAGGCAACAACAGCAGCTCGAGGCTGTGAGTGACAGAGAGAAGGAACTCAACCTTTGCCGGAGTGGCTCTGCGCCGCCGACCGTTGAAGGCTCTTTAACCGCCGTTGGGGATATGTTTAATGCTTCTGACTTATTAGGATTCAACAAAGCCGCCGGAAAAGGTTTCATTTCTGATGAAGAGCTTCGTTCTGATCCTGCTTATGTTAACTATTACTATTCCAATGTGAATCTGAACCCTCGCCTTCCGCCGCCGCTGCTCTCTAAGGAGGATTGGCGGTTTGCACAGCGGTTACACGGCGGAGGCGGCGCCGGGGGGTTGGGTGGGATTGGAGATAGAAGGGAAGGTAGTAGAGGAGGTGATGAAGGGGTTAATCGGAATGGGTCACTTTTCATGTTGCAGCCTGGAGTTGGAACCAAAGAGGATCCCGGTATCGATTCTAGGCGGGTTGCTGGTGATTGGACCGGCGATGGCCTTATCGGGCTGCCGGGGTTAGGACTTGGGAGTAGGAAGAAAAGCATTGCTGAGATCCTTCAGGTGATGATGCTTTTGATTGTAATATTTATATGGGTCTTTGTTTTCTTTAATCATTTTCCCTTAAAATCGTTGTGAACTCGATCAAGTTATCATTTTTTTGCTACAACTCTTATGATCCTAACATTCCCAATTGTAGATTATTTTTTAACGGAATTACAATCTTATATTTACTGTTCTTATCGTGTATATTGCAGTGATGCCTTATAAAATGATCTATGTTGTGGTCAGCATTTAAAAAATGCCAGCTTAAATGTGCCAGTTTCTCAACTTGTAAGGAAGAAACACATGAATATTCTGAAAAGATGTTCATTTTTCCCTTACAATCTCAAATAAAACCTATATTTTTGTAAATTTTTTCTTATTATTCGTCATACTATAAGTAGGCAATTTATTTACATTTTCCTATTGTGTGCATTATAAAAAGAGAGCCATGTTTAACCTCGTAAGCCTATTGTGCTTTAGGTGCATTTCGAGCTTTAACAAGCACTTATTATAGCAAGCAAGATTTGTTGTGTTTCGTTTTTTCTTCTGGTAGAAAATTTCTTCAGTTAAGTTACAGTTACTTAGTTTGATTTTATTTGGTGGCAGGATGATATAAGCAATGGAATGAATATCTCCCGACATCCTTCTCGTCCGACTAGCCGCAATGCATTTGAGGATACTTTGGAAGCTTCAGATAGTCAATTTGCTTACTTACATCAAGATATGGCAACAATCGGTGGGAACAAACAGGGCATATCTGCAGTTCAAGGAGTTGGTGCCTCTGCACCTCATACTTATGCATCAGCTGTAGGAGCCTCCTTGTCTAGAAGTGCGACTCCCGATCCTCAACTTGTAGCCAGAGCTCCGAGTCCTCGTATTCCTCCAGTTGGTGGGAGGATATCTAGCACTATGGATAAAAGAAATGCTTCTGGGCCAAATTCTTTCAATGGGGTTTCACTGAAGGCGAGTGACCCTTCAGACCTGGTGTCTTCTTTTTCGGGCATGAATTTGTCAAATGGTATTCTTGATGATGAGAGCCACTTGCGGTCGGATATTCAGCAGGAGATTGAGGATCGTCATAACTTCTTCAATCTGCAAACTGATCAAAATGATATGAAAAGGTATCTAGGTTTGAAGAACACAGACTCAGGGAAGTTTCATCTGCATTCATCTTCTCATTCAGCTAGAGGATCTCATCAAAATAATTCTCTTGCGTCAGGTGTTGATCAATCAGAATTCAACAAGCAAGCTGTTTCTTCCCCTACTTCATATATGAAGGGGCCGTATAAACAAACACTTAATAATGCAAGAGGTTCACCATCTCGCAATCAAAATATCGACAATGCAAATTCTTCTTTCTTGAATTATGGAGGATTCAGTGGTTATACTACTAATCCTCCAGTTTCCTCAATTGTTGGGACCCATCTTGGCAGTGGTAATTTACCTCCATTGTATGAGAATGCTGCTGCTGCATCAGCAATGGGAATGAATGCCTTGAATAATAGAGCATTCAATGGATTGGCTTTAGGATCGAGTATGTTGGAAACAGCCAGCGAATTTCAAAATAACAACAGGTTGGAAAATCATAATGCGATGAACGGCATGCAGTTATCTGGATTGGATCCATCCTACATTCAATATTTGGGATCAAATGAATACGCTGCTGCACAGGTGGGCGGGATTAGTGACCCTCCATTGGATAGTGATAGTTTGATGGGTAATGGATATATGGATTTATTGGGAGTCCAAAAAGCTTACCTGGGAGCATTGCTTTCACCTCAAAATTCACAATTTGTTCTACCTTATTTTGGTAAATCCGGCAGTCTAAATCATAACTACTATGGCAACCCAGGCTATGGTCTTGGCATGTCGTATCCCGGAAGTCCATTACCTGGATCCCTTCTTCCTGGCTCTCCTGCTGGATCTGGTAATGCCCTCAACCACATCAGTAAGGCCTTGCGCTTCTCTTCGGGAATGAGAAATTTTGCTGGAGGTGGCCTTGGAGGTTGGCATTCTGAAGGTGGTGGCAATATGAATGGAGGTTTTGTGTCTTCTTTGTTAGATGAATTCAAAAGCAATAAAAGCAAATGTTTTGAACTTTCAGAAATTGCTGGCCATGTTTTTGAGTTCAGGTACTTGCCTCTTGGCGCTTTATACTTCTATGCTGTTGCTAAAGGCAGCCTAACCTGAATGGAAATGTTTCTTTCATTGCCTTTTTAAACAGTTCTGATCAATATGGAAGTCGTTTCATTCAGCAGAAGCTTGAAACTGCCTCTGTAGAAGAGAAAGAAATGGTTTTCCATGAAATCATGCCACAAGCTCTTTCCTTAATGACTGACGTGTTTGGCAATTATGTTGTTCAAAAGGTATTGTTTTACATTTAACATTTGTTTGAACTGGCTTGTCTATAATTGTATTAAGCAGATGAGATCATGGAATGACATGATTGATGATTGAATAACTAATAATTTGTTTTGGACTTAATTATGAGCATCTGTGGCATCCAGTTTTTTGAGCATGGAACTGCATCCCAAATAAGGGAACTAGCTGATCAACTCAACGGACACGTGCTAGCGCTCAGTCTTCAAATGTATGGTTGCCGAGTGATTCAGAAGGTCTGTGTTGCCTTTGCTTTTTAAGGAAAATCTCCAGATTCCTTTAATATTAAATTATCTTTCCTTCTTTGACGTTTCACTGTTCTCTCATACAAAATTTGTGTTGAAGCTAAAAATGTCATCCATTTTTTTTCCCTGTAACCAAAATATTGCGATGCAAATATCATTTCAGGCAATCGAAGTGGTTGATGTTGACCAGCAGACTAAAATGGTTACAGAATTAGATGGTCAGATCATGCGTTGTGTACGTGACCAAAATGGGAACCATGTTGTACAGAAGTGCATCGAATGCATTCCTGAGGAAGCAATTCAGTTTATTGTTTCAACATTTTATGATCAAGTTGTTACACTATCGACTCATCCATATGGTTGTCGTGTTATACAGGTAAGGGAATTTATTCTTCTATTTTTGCATTTTGTGCCATCTCTGATTCTTGACAAACTAAATTGTGATATTATGTGGAACTTACAACACTAATGATTACATTTATTGGTTGTAATGATTAAATCATACAACACTTCTCTCTCAGAGAGTTCTTGAGCACTGCCACAACCCGAAAACGCAGCATATAATGATGGACGAGATTTTGCAGTCTGTCTGCACGTTGGCTCAAGATCAGTATGGAAATTATGTTGTGCAGGTTTGACATTAAATCAAGACACTCCTTCAATTACCTTTTGCCACTAAAGCACTTCAATATACTAATTTTTGGTCTTGCTCTTACAGCATGTATTGGAGCATGGGAAGCCACACGAACGTTCTGCTATTATAAAGAAACTGACTGGGCAGATAGTTCAAATGAGTCAGCAGAAGTTTGCCTCCAATGTCATCGAGAAATGTCTAACTTTTGGAACTTCTGCTGAACGCCAGGCCTTGGTCAATGAGATGCTCGGTACCACGGATGAAAATGAGCCCCTTCAGGTGTTTGTCTGCATTCCACCTGCACTTTTTTCCCTTCCATATGATCAAGAAATTTCCCCACCCTCAACCGTCCTGAAAATGGAAGTTAATAATAGGAAAATATGTCTAATGCTTTTGTATGACAATTATTTGGAGTGGGAACTCACTGTCTGCTTTGAAAGGAGAAATATAACAAAGATATTCTTTTCTCTACTGCATGTCTTTGTTCAGATCATGACATTTTATTGTCTTGGTACCAAATGGATATTCTCAACTTCAGAACATTCTTTAGAAGGAACATCTTAATTCTACGGATAACTGATTCATACAAACGTATCTCCATTTTCTTTTCCTACAATTCGGATGGTCGAATGGAGTGACAAATGTCGTAACTTTCTTCTACTCTGTTGTTGAATCCAGGTTATGATGAAAGATCAGTTTGCAAACTACGTTGTACAGAAAGTGCTGGAAACTTGTGATGACCAACAACTTGAACTAATTCTTAATAGGATAAAAGTTCATCTCAATGCTCTGAAGAAGTATACCTATGGTAAGCACATAGTCGCTCGGGTGGAGAAACTTGTTGCTGCTGGAGGTACGATCTCTCCATCTACCAGTGCTTTTTGCTCTTTCATTCATATTTACTTTTGGAGAAGTCAGAACATGCTAAACTGCCAAAGAGGAATAGAATCACAACTAAAAATAAAAGAGGATAGCTAGTAGCTGAACTGTTCTCAAGTTTGTTTTCATTTTCGATACTGATTGATACTATACTACTACTTCGACGTTGAGGTATCTAAAACGAACTTGCACTGTATGACAGAGAGGAGGATTAGCATTCTGACTCCAAAGCCAGCACAGGTGGTTGGTTAGGAAAACAAGGAAGAAAGTTGTACAGCTAACCGAGGATAGCACAAAGCACGCGGTGTCTCTTTCCGCTTCCGTTTAATATCTCTGTCTAGTAAGTAATAGCTGCTGTATCTATATGATTCAGATAGAAGCTGACATGAAATAAGGAAAAAAAAACGAGTACAAAAAGTAAAAAAAATTGTTAAAAAAAGGAACTGTTGGCTGTACATTTTATAATCTTGAGAGTATAGAGAAAATGAAGGTTAGATGAAGAGAGAATTGAGGGACAGATGAACAAAAGCTGATGGCTCTGTCCCTAAAGAGAAGAGATAAGAAGTTTTAGTATTTGAGTTTTTGTTTTTAAGGGTGTAAAAAGGGAGAGGAGGAAGAGGGAAGTAGAAAATGTTTAATGGGATGACGACGACGATCTACGATGATATGATCAAATCATGGGTTGTACAAATATTAGCTGGTGGAGTTATGTTTTTCTCTCTTTTTTTTGTTAGGATTTGTTTTCTTTTGATTATGTATGAGATTTTGATTCTTCATCTTTGTTATTTCATCAACTTTTTTTCTTTCTTAAAGTTGAGTTTTTTTTTTCTCTTTTTCTTTTTTGCTTGTAAAATGATCATTTAGTTGCCCTTTTTGTTGAATTATGTAGTTAATTGATGCTTGCTGAGATGAGAAATCTATTATGGTTTTAACGATTTTGTTTTTAGCTTATTTTTTATTTGTTTTAATGTATAAATTTTATTTTTCAAACCATATTAAATTTTTATAAAAAAAATTAGGTATAAATTTCAAAAAGTTTATTTATTTATTTATTTGAAAAAATAGAAGGTTGTCAAAATTGCATTTTTTTGTTTACTTTTTTGTTTAAAAATGAACTTACAGGTCTTTTGTCAAATTATTTTTTTTTTAAAAAAAAACTCAATATTTTTGCTGTTTATATATAAATTTGAATGTTAGGTTCATTTTGGAACTTTAATTTTCTAAGTTATTGTTTCGTATTGTGAGCCTTATAAATTAGTGCACATTATGACAATGTTTTATATTTATAAATATTTTTATAGGTTTTGTGATTTAAAATAACTTCTTTTTAAAAAATTGAAAAGAGAAAAAAACATTTGTGATTTCTTATGGAAATAGATTACAAAATAAAAAATAGAGAATGAATGTAAGTTTCAACAACTTATTTTTTAAAAAAATTAACACCAAATGAGCCTAAGAAACTTCTCTCAATGACTTTAGAGAATTGTCTAATTTTATCTATATTTGTTTCTTCCATTGAAAATGTGTTGATTTTTTTTTTAAAATCTGTTTTATTTTATTGGTACAAACACCTTAGATGGCTAATTCATTTGTCTCAATCTCTTCAATTCAATAAAGTTTTAAAAATTACCCAAACAAATTCATTTATCATTTTAAAATATGTGGGTTTCTTGGCTACCCAACTTTTTACTATTAAAATATCAATTTTAGGACCAAAAAAGAATACAAAAATTTTAGGTATTTTTTCTCTTTTCCTTGCAATGGTTGTTTAAAATAGTAATGAAATTATTATAATGTATATTGAACTTCATGAATCTTTGTGTGTGTAATAATTTTAGAACGTGAATTTCAAACCTTCTCACTTATGTGTTGATGGCTCGGTTGTTTTATTTTAAACTTTCACTTTCTTTTTATTTCGGTCATGCAACCTTGATAATAAGCGATTATTTTCTCTCTTTTTTTCCATTTTCATTTATATTTTATTTGTAAAGGATAAAAAATGGTCATTCTTTTTTGAAGTATAGAGACCAAAGTGAATCAAAGCTCAGCAATGAAAAAAAATAGAAGCACGAAGTATTGAGAGTGAATGTGAACAGAAAGTTGAGAAGCAAAACATAACATTTTGCACATATGATTGAGTAAAAAAAGAAGAAATACAACATTGGTTTGAAACACAAAAGTCACAAAATGAGAAACAAAAGCAAGAAATGACTTTTATTTTGATATGTGATTTTGGTTCCACAAAAGAAGAAGAAGAAAGAACAAAAAGGCCTGAAGAATATATAGATGAGAGGAATCTCACATAATGAGAGCACTCATTTCCTTTCCCCACAAAGACACAACTTGATGATGAGTGTCATGAAATGAGTTGAACACAACACACAAGCTTTTTAATTTAGAAAGCTCCTCTGGTAATTGCATCTTCATTGGCATTGCCAAGAGCAGCCTCATTCAAGTAAGTCTCAGCCAATTGCACCCTCTTCACATTCTCTTGTTCTTGAACCAACATGCCACCATACTCCAACAGCTTTTCAAGTGACATCGTTGGCTGCTCGAACTTCGGTGGTGGGTCTTTCGAGTTCACAAGCTTCTTCCCTATACTCTGGACTCCAACTCCGGTGACCCACTTCCTTACTTCGTCATCGTACACTCTCGCCCTTAGAGCACCGAAGAAATCTGTCCAACAAAAACAGCCATAAAAGAGTTGAGTCTCTAGCGACCAAAAATGGATGGTTATGTTATGTAATGTAATGCAATGTCATGTCATGAAACATGAGTAGTAACTGACCGATGGATTGGCCTGGGAAGGTGTCGACCAACTTGACGATGTCCTCATCAGCGACATTGTCGGTACGGAAGATACCTTTGCAGACACCGATACGGTCTTCCCTAGTGGGTGCCCAGTAGAATTTCTCCATACGACCGTCACGGATGAGAGGAGCGTAGAGAGTGGAGAAATCGTTACCAGTGACGATGATTGGAACTCGAGGGTTCTCCTCCTTGTTGTACATTCCAGGGAGTTGGACATTGGTGGGGTTATCAGCGATGTTCATGAGTGTGGCGTTAACCATTTGGTTGTTGACGGTGTATTGAGTGGTACCACCAAGACGACCGGCACCCGCATCCAGATCATTGATGAAGAGGCAGGACATTTTTCCCTTCTTGATTATGTCAGCGGCCTCACGGTACCGTTGTCGGATCAACTTGGCTGGCTCTCCTGCGTTCCCGCTTTCCAATTCTCCTGCACTCATCATGATTGGACTGTCCAAACGGTCAAAGTGTTAGAAGAGCAATCCATATTTTTGTATAAAGTATGAGTTTTAAAAAAGTAGGATTATGGACTGACTCACGTGATTCCCATCTTGGCAAATACAAGCTCACATTGGAAGGATTTTCCTTGTCCTTTGCCTCCCCACAGACCCAAAATCAGAGGAACCTGAACACGCAAAATTTATATATATTGACATTGAATTTCCTTACCTTACTATATAAATATAATGATTTTTATCACTTTAACAAGATAGACAAGTTACTTTGTCCATTCGTTTAGATCCGATCCAAAAATAGTGATTGCAATACACTGTTTATAAAAAACCAACAGTTTTGACTCAAAAGCATCACAGAACTCTGTTTAGACCAATGTAAAGGGTTAGAAACCTTGATGTTTGGGAGGGTCAGGAAGTTCTTGGTGATGTGAACAACCAATTTGTCCATGAAAGCAGGAGCAATGTACAAACCATCCAATACATTGTCCATGCCTTCATACCTACAACACATACATAAACAAGATGTATCATCTCTCATAAAACAACCAACAAATTATGATTTTTTTTCTTCTTTTTCTTGTTGTGCGTCTTACGATTTACGTCCTAGACTAAGATACTCATAAGAGCTCATAACAGCATAATGAGTTCCAGTTTCAAGGGGAGCTTGAAACACAGAATCCACCATTCCCTTTCCTCTTGTGATGTCCTGTTGGTCATCTGATACGTCGGTTCCAAGTCCGGCCCATCTGTCTTTTTTCGTCTGCTTCTCGAGATTCTCGTCTGGGATTGATTCCACTGCCATCACCTTGAAGCTACCCGAGGAAGGCCTCGGGTTCACAACTCTGGAGTTCACCACTTTCTTCAAACTGTTCCCAAAGAACACTGAACTTGGAACCGAAGTTGTCGATCCAGAGCCTTTCAAGCTCAACTGAAATTTAGAGTAACAAACTTTAAGATGGTATGGGAGGCCTTAGAAATAAAAATTCAAGTGAGGAAGAAGAACTTACCGGTGCATGGTTAACGACTCCGACAGAGGCAGCGGAGGCGGCCATGGGGACTTGGGAGTGTGTAATTATTTGGCAGAGGGAAGGTAGATTTGGAGAAGGATGAAGAGGAATGAGGAGTGAAGAGTGAAGAAGGACTTTATAGAAGCAAAGGGATGGAGGTTTTGAGTCCAATTGGAAAAAACGATATCCTAACCATGAGTTTCAGAATTTCCCAACAACCACACAGTTGAGATTAGCTGAGATGACACGTGGCGGAAGGAGAAATGGGTTGTGAATTCATCCTAAAAAGACTCCTTTAGTGGTTGATTTTAAAGGGAACTTCTTCTCCATTAAAATTTTTGGTCATTTATTTCATTATCATCCAACCACAAGAACCCTAACTTAAACCACCCTCACCCATTGCTCCATCTTCTAATTCCAAACTAAACAACAATATTAATTCTTACCTATACTTTAGTTGCTCACATATGTATATACTTTTAATGCCCTTCATCAATCATTAATGTTAATCAGTATACAAGTTTTTAGTGTTTAATGTTTAGGCAATTATGTTTGAGTATTTTAATTCTTTTTGTTGCGAAAAAAAAAAATGAAATATTTTACCAAAGTACTACAGAGAATGACTATCCTATGTTGAAGTGCTTTCAAGCAACTAATGATTTGATTTAGAATGAAAACTTTTGAAAATCACAATACTCTATTTATGTTAATCTTAGTCAACTAAATAAAAAATATGTTAATTAAGCTTTATTAAAAGTCAAAATGAGTATAGCTCAACTAAACATAACAGTATTATCAACATCAAAGTTAGATCATTGATTTTCCTACCTTGCATATTATAAAAGAATTTCAAAGTCTTAGAACGTTAGACATCAAAATAATCAATCGTCTAACAATAATATAAGGTAAAATTGTTAAAAAAGAAAGGAAAAAAAAGGGGAAAAGTGTTCATTTCAACATAGCTTCCAAAAGGAATTAATTTGGATCACAAGTTCATGAGAGGCCCATATGTGCATACTTAATTTGGATGTACACACAAAATAATTGAAAATCAAGTCATTGTAATTTCAACCAAAATGAGAGGTGAAGAAGGAAAGATAAGGATAGGTTCATTTTCAATTTCAGCCTTTCCCTCTTCATAACCATATAAACCATAACCCATACTATATTCCATTTCATTTTCCTTTCTACTCTCTACTATTTTGTATTCTTTGCCCTTTCACCCATTGGCTTCATTTAGTCCTTGGGCCCCAAAGCACGAGACACACACTCGACCTCATCTACTATATACATAAATTGACACTTCAAAAATATTAATATATAAAGTCTTTTAATCTCATAAGTAACGTATATTGTTATCTAAATTTCTAAAATGAAATTATTATTTAGTACAAGGAAAAAGAAGTTCATGAAAATATGACGTTCATTTAAAGGGTTTTGGGTATATGAATGAGTAATAAGAGGTTTAAAATTAAGTATTAAATTTGTATGAGAGAGCGAAATGTTGAGGCCAAATTTGATTTCATGAGTGAGTCACATACACATGGGTCCAAGAAAAACCCCTTGACATGGAAGACTATTGGGCTTTCAAAACTGGGCTTTCAAGCGTGAGAAAAGCCCAACCAAACAATAAGAAACTTTCTCTAATTTGTCACTAAATTTAGATTTTGTTTTTCAAAGCTTTATGTGTAGGTCTAATAACTCCTATTCTTCTATAATGGGTAAAGTATTCAATATGAGTTTTACCTTTCTTATGCATCTATGATTTGGTGTGATTAAATTCAATTTGCTTAACAAACTATATGTGAATTTTTCAAACAAACAGAATTGAGATGTTAATCAAATCATGTAATAAAAATAAATAAAGTTTAAAGTTTGGAATTAGCATTGCTAAGGTTTATGTCTATCTATAAAAGAAATAATATTATAAACAGAAAAGAATATTTTAGTTTAAAATGAAAAAAGTAGAAATTAGAATTAATTGCATCTTTACAAAGAATTTCTCTTTCTCCTTCAAATTTAAATTAAAAATATTTTTTTTAAAAGAATATCATGAAAATGAAAACATTAATTACAATTAAGGGGAATTGTTGTCAATATATATATATATAATTATGTATAAAATATAGCAAAAAAAATTAGTCATTCTATTAGAGAAATTTTATTTTTTTCCTAACTAAACCTTAAATTTTGAATTTTGTACCTATTATTCTTTAGAAAAAAGATTTTGATATATTTAGTTTAAAATTAAATTTTGAAAAATTTAATAGCATATATACACATGGGAACAAATTGTTTTTAAAAACAATAAATTTGCATATATTCACGTCAAAATTTTAAAAAACATTTCATTTTGATAAATTCACATAGGAACAAAATATTTTTAAAAAATGGATAGAAAGATAGATTTTTATTTATCCATTTCGGGAACAATTTTTTAAAAAGAAAATTAATATATATTTTATTCACCTTTAGATAAAATGGAAATTTAAAAAAAAAAAATTGTAGGGAACATTTTTTTTAAAAAAATAACTAATAATAGATATTTAAATATTTCCAAATATTCTAGGTAAATAAAAGAGAACATTTTTAAAAAATTTAATTTTTAGTTATTTACGTAGACAACAATTTTTTTTAAAAAAAATTAATAGATTTTTAAATATTCACGTTTGGATAAAAGATAACAATTAAAAGAAAAAACAGATTTTGTAGGGAAAATACTTTTTCTAAAAAAACAATAGATTTTTAAAAGTTTCTAAATAAATTTATGTATATTTAAACTACGTAGAAGACATTATGAGGAGGAATATTTGATTTCCTCTCATTTAGATGTCATAGGATTATGTTATGTAATTTGACATTTAATTAATGAAATAAACATTTTTAGACTATTTTTTTAGCATCACACACCATAGTTTTCTTTTTAGAATATCACATCAAACAGTAACACATGCCTCTTTTTAATTGCAACATATTTTTAAGTCACATCAATTTACATCCTTAATTTTCATAAATATATCCAAATTAATATAATTATTAGTCTTGAGAATAATAAGTTAAGTTTGAAAAGAAGGGTAGGAGGGAGAAATGCAATCTGATTTATTATAATAATTTTATACAATAGTAAGGTTTTATTGTAAAATCATAAACAGAAAATTAGAACTTAATTACATAAAATAGTCTTGAATGCATATGTGTAACTTAATCGATAAAATAGTCATAGATTCAATTAATGTGTATATAGATCAAATAGTCATATCCACCTAATGACCGGCCTCATTAAATTATAGTAGTACTAATCATAAAAAAAGTAATAATGTCACACCTCTAAAAGTATCATATTTTAATTTAAAAAATATATGTAGTTCATGAAAGAAGAAAAAAGTAAAATAAAATGGAGTTCAACAATTAAATAATATCATTAACATTATTGATAATTAATGGTTGAAGGTACAATTCTTTTTCACCCTCATGGGATTAATAATGCTATATTATTCCCCACCCCCCAAAAAAAAAATGCAATTAACTTTATGCTAAAAGCCAAACTCTTTTATTTGGTCATAAATCACTTCCCCAATTTTCTTTTATAAATGTTTGGTTACCCTAATATAGCCAACTATAGTCCAATCTAATTAAACTGCATAGTTTCAATTGTTTGTCTCTTTTAACATGACTAGAGAGATTTGTTTAATGAAATTTTAGCCAAACAATTACGGTCGAAATAAAAATATTTTAAAACGAAAATGATTCAACGCTGGTTGAGAAGCAAAAATTTATTCGATGTATATTATAATGAAAATATCAATCAATATCAACTATAAACATTAAAGATATTGATTTTCTCAAAAACAAGCTTAATCTCATGAACTAAATTGTCTTAAGGTTGGAGGTTCAATTTTTCATCTATGTAATTTTTGTATTCTAGTTTTGAGTTTGATTTTCATAATTTTCTAGTTTCTATGTTTCAAAATATTGTACATTTTTGTTTAATTTCAATTTAGGTTTTAGGTTTCAAAATATGTTGCATTTGATTATTAGGTCTGAAAATTTACACTTTAACGTCGATTTTTTTTATAAATACTAACTCTTCGTGATTAATGCTTTTTTAAAAAGAATTATGTCTATTAATTAAATTAAAAGTATTATAATTACCTATTTTTACTATTTTTTTATTATAGTTAAAATTAAATTGATTAAATTGAAAATTCGATGGCTATGTCTTAGAAAAAGTTATAATTTAATATTTATGGTTTATATTTAGAATTTAGTTCTTATGGTATGATAAAAACTCTTTTAAAGAATCGACCAATAATTAACGACTTTGTATGAAACCTTTATCAAACCAAATAGATTATATAACAAATTTAGTTTAAATTTTGGGTTGTCAAGAAGAATAACAAATTATAAGTTTTACTTTGGAAAAATAGCAAAAATAATTTTAAATTGTTACAATAGTAAAACATAAAAATTAGAAAAATAAATAAATAAAACAATCTCTTAAATGCTCCTACTCAATGTGAAAAATACAATTGTTCACCTATACCCCAAATATACTATAATTGAAATAACATATGTTACATAAAAATTTCTTTCCAAAAACATAAAAATTAGAAAACTTGTCATTAATGGAAAACTCCACCTCATGCGTGCAAAATTTAAAATCCAGTGATTATTTCATTTCCTTGGACTTCATCTGCTCACTTTCTTCTTTCATTAACCCTAAAGAAAACCATTTGAAACCTTTCATCTTCTTACATATCACTTATGGGCAATAGTCGAGCAGATCACTTATGGACATTCCAAATCTCTCCTCCTTAATTCTGTTTTTTTTACATCTTCTTAAAATCTTGCAAGTGATTTTTTTTTTTTCATTTGGACTTCGCCCACTTACTTCCTTCTGTTCCTCTTTCATTCTAACACTTTTTTTTTCCATTCGAAACCCTATAGAAAACCATTTGAAACCATTCGAATGCTTTTTTTTTTTTGGAAAAGTTCGAATATGGCTATTCTTGTGGTTTCTGTAATTTTGGAAGCTTCAAAAGAGAAGAATAGTTTGAATAAAAAAATTATTGTTTTTTATTAATTAATTATATGATATAACAAACAGTTTGTTTTTATTTTATTATTATTATAAAATAAAATGTAGAACAGTATCTCTTCCATTTTAAGAGCAAACAAAGGGATTGGTATCTCCTCCATTTTAGGAGCAAACAAAGGGATTGGTTTGTATTATTTGTTTTGAACGTTTATTATTTTAGGTTTGTATTATTTGTTTTGAACGCATATTATTTTATAAATATCGTAGAAAATCTAAATATGGGAACGGATAGATTATTCAAATACGGTGTATTTCCAACCGAACCAACAGGTACATAATCAACCACCACAACTAGCAATTTTGACATAACAAACATAAGCCAATACATGTTCTTGTCTTCGACAATATGAATAAGGTTTGAATTGTTGCATCACACAGAAAGATCTGAAGATGGGAAAAGTGTACAATAAAGTCAAACTTGCCATAAAAGAAATTCAAATGCAAACACTAAATTATTCCTAGTTGTAAAACTAAAATCGAATATTAGTGTAATTCAAAATAAAAATGTCATACAAAAATTATTGGTACAATTAAATAATTTTTTCAGATAAAAATCACACTATTATCCTATTTTTATGGGATCTTAACATTTAAAATCAAAATTTTAGTACTTTGACGGTTTCTAATCAAATTTTAAAATAACACTTATGGAATATATAAAAAGGATATCAATAATATTATTATAAAATTTGAAATTATGTTTGCCTTTAATTTAAAGGAATCAATCAAGAATCATAATGTTTATGGATGATAAAAAATTTCTTAAAATAATAATATGCACGCTAAATGCATAATAATTATAGGAAAAATAAAATAATTTTATGGAATGATTGTTAAATAAATTATTTTATAGAATTTTTAATTTCAATTTATTATTATGTTAAATGAACAATTTTATGAAAGGTTGGTTAAATGCATAATTATAGGGAGAAATAAAATCTATATATGAAGTTGTAATTATATCAAATGCACGATTTTAGGGAAAGATAAAATTATAAATTGAAAATTTAAACATATTTCAACTAAACTTTCAAATTCAAATAATAAAATAAATATTTATAAACATTGAATTATAAGTATGAAAATTGTGTATTATGTATGATATAATAAAATGTTACTAAATATTAACCAAACCTTATGAAACGTACAATGAATAAATTATGTTATCAATCATTCTATAGATAGAAAAATGAATATGAATTAAATAGCTATTAGTATATATATTATGAATTATATAAATTAATTTTTAAATAATTGATTTGAAACCTACAAATTCGAAAATCTGGTATAAAATGTTACTAAGAATTAACCAAATCATTATATGAAAAATTATGTATTTGTATGATATAATAAAATGTTACTAAGAATTAACCAAACCTTATGAAACGTATAATGAATGAATTATATTATCAAATATTTTATGGCTAGCAAAAGGAGTGTGAATTAATAGCTATTATTATATATTTATTAATAAAAATAAATTGTTAATCATTTGATTTGAAGCCTACAAATCCAAAAATCTGGTATAAATTGAATGCATAAATCTAGAAGATGTTGGTTAAATGAGATCAATCCCGAAAATAAATATTTCTTTAATATTTTTATAAAACTGACTGATATGCAAATACAATGTATTTGTAAATCTGTATTATATTCCATTATTTTACTCTGCATAAATATACTGTATCTGAGAAAAATGAGTTTCAATCTATGAAGGAGTAAAATCGGTTGAAAAATTGTCAAAAAATATCTACTTCAGGCAGTTTTGTTAAAAATCAAATTATTATTGGGATTTGCTATTTTCCAAATTGTACTTCATTATTTTATCATTCTCACGGTTATCTCTTAAATTTTCACTTCATACTTACCTTAAGTAAACTCAAAGACATTAGCACTAATGGCCAAAATTAAATACATATAATTGACTAAATTGTAGCATTTTGAAATTTAAAGCCTAAATTAAAATTAATCTCAAATTTTAAAAACTAAGTTCAATAATTTACATTTTCTTTACAATTCTTAAGCATAAAGGATTGAGTTCTTAGCCAAATTTTAAAAACAAAAACGAACTTTTAAAATTTGTTTTTTTTTTTTTAGTTTTTAAATTTCAGTTTTGTTTAAATTTATGTCCTAAAACTCGTAATTTGTAATTTCAATAATATTTTATTCAATAAAATTGTTATTGATTTATAGTGAAATTGAATATTATAATTTTAAATTCAATAAAGTAAGGTTTCGAGGTTATCTTGTGTAAGCTTAAACTATATGTAGAGACACAAACATGTGGATCAAATTCGAGTATATACCTAAACGGTCTATAATATATGAATAGGGCTAGGCGCCTTAGTTTGGGAACACTGGATGTGACCTGCTTTTGTAGTTATAATATATACCTAAATGGTCTATAATATATGTGATATAGCGTTCGATTATTAGTTTAGAGATAAATCTTAATATTTAAGAGTGATTAAATATAAAAAATATGAATGCAGATTCATATTCGAAAGCTCGAAAATGATGAAAATTGTCAAAGTGTTGACTTGTGATTGAAAATATATTTAAATATGATTTAGATTTACATAAAATGATTTTGGATTCATACTCGGGATGCTGAAATAAGTCAAGACGGACAAAATGGTAAAAACTCAAAATGTTAACTTTTGATTTGAAAAGCAAAAGTTTAACTTTGACTATTTTAGAAAAATACCAAAATCAATAACTCTCAGTGGGCTAGATGGTTGATCATGATAACGATACCAAGCCCACTAAGTTAGTGGATCATGTGTTGGGTTTTCTTGCTGCATGAACATGCAACTTTGCACGTTGGTTTTCTTCTTTCGTTCAAAATGTTTTGAAGGTTTGGTCTTTTGGACATACTCTCTCACCTGGGTTGGATAATTCCACTCATTTTGATTTACAAATAGAAAAAAGAGATAGTTGCGAATATAATAATTAGATTTAAAATAATTAAGTATATATCATTGATAGACTATGTTGCAAATATTGGTTTATCATTGATAAACCATAAGAGTCTATCAGCAATAAATGTCTATCGCCTATAGACTTTGCTATATTTGTAATTTTTTAAAATGTTGCTATATACTTAATTATTATTATTAAAATTGGTACCTACGTATGATTACTCTAGAAAAGAAAAAACATACCAAAATTTTCCAACCCTAATCCAATTTTCATCTCTTTCTCTCACCCAGTTCCTTCATTTAACGGATCCCACCACTGAGTTCTGAGTCTGTTATTGTGCCTGACTAAATTAATTATAGAAGTAAAAGTATATTTATAAATTTAATTTTTAAATAAAAACAATTAATTAATAGAGATCAAAGGAGACAAAAAAAAATACGTAATATTTTAAAACTAAAGAACCAAATTAAAAGGTAAATCTAAAATTTAGAGATGATAAAGTATTTTTACAAATATATATATAAAATTGTAATGTGGACATAGAAATTAAGATGAAATGCAAAATTAAAAAATAACGGTACTGTCATTTCAAAGACGTAATAGTTGAAAAAGGATAGAATTAAGGGAAGTTCAAATGGGAAAGAGACAAAAATTGAAAAGTAACATATTGTTTCAATCAAATCAATAGTCGTTTTGTCTATACTTTTCATTTATTTTATTTCATTTTTGTTACCATTACACTATATTATAAAAGTTGTATGTTGATTGACAGCTTAAATTATTATATAAATAGAAATTAATTTAAAGCACTATGGAGCCAATTGCTAAAACCAGCCCCCCTTTAATCTTATCATACATATACTTATCAACAATTAAACAATTATAAAGTAAAGCCATGCAAATTTACAAATGCATTACTTTTCATCGTTTTGCTCAAAATCCCATTACGACTGTCCTCTAAATATTTCTCATGCAATCAAAATCTTTATTACCCTTTTCATCAATTTGTTTCAAACAGAAAATATATTACTTAGAGTTTGGTTATGTATTGATCAAGTGACTCAGTGTCTTAGTCTCCCAAATCTAGATTTGAGCAAACATAAATCAAAGACACTTAAATGAAAATTTCAAATACATAACCAAAAAAGAAGTTAAAGCTCTTAAAATATATACTAAATTGTTAATTAACAACATCTACTCTATTTTATATGAACGTGGTAGAATATTGTCACCTCCTAAATAAACACTTCTCCCTACGACTTCATTTAGAAGCTTTAAATCCTACTCTTCTTTCAACTTCATTAAATATAGCACATTCATATTAATTAATGGACTAAACACTTCATACTAACGTGACTAAACTTTGTATACTGCATCTTTTAGCTTATAGGGAGAAAAATTGGTGATTTTAATTATATATATATATATATATATATATATATATATATATATATAAATTCTAGAAGGATAAAAGTAAATATGGATTAAACTGTTGATTATGCTGCTTGAAGAGGGTTGGTGTGTTGGCATTGGGAAGACAAAAAAGAAGGGTTGTGTTCTTTTCCCACTCAAATTAAACCCCATAATAATTAATTAAGTGGCCAACAGCCAAACTCCATTAGTTAATTTTTATTTTAAAGATGAATTAAAAATATGAAACCAATATTAATTAATTAATTAGTTAATTATTAATAATATGTAAGTGTAATAATTAATATAGGATAATTATTATAGGGAAAATGAAGTAAAAATGAAAGATGGAGACAAATAACTACCAATGAGTCATGCAAATCTATGACCAACCCCTATGCATTTTGTGTTCTTTCTTTTTACTTTTTATGCACAAAAAACGATTCTATTGTTTTTTTCTTTCTTAAAATACACCAACCCATCTCTCTTTCTCTCTTTCTCTCTTGATTTTGACTCAAAAGGGCTTGCCAAATTGTATTTTGCTTAAAAGGGCTCTTTTTTCTATGACAACAAAAACTTATATTCTTGTGCGGGTGCATTGAATTTTGAAAGCTTTTACCTATATATGATGCCATCAAACACAATCAACATTATCGTCTCCATCCTACGAAATCTGAAAACCAAAATTTAAAAATTAAATCTTCAATAATAATATGTTTTCAAATACGTCTTTAATTCGTAAGAGATTTAGAAATTAATCTCTAATTTTGATTGACTAAAAAAAAGTGTTTTTAATCCTCTTAAAACTTTATATTTACAATTCTTTACTTTACAAATATTGTCACATTCACTTCATTATTAAGCTTAAAAGTATTACACGATCTAATTACATTCTTTTAAAATCATAGTTCACGAGAGAAAAAGAAATAGTTTTAAACCTTAAATCCTATATATTCTTTCAAGTCTTTTAAAAAAATGTTGTTGTTCACTTGTTGATGTTATTATTATATTTTTTTTAAGGTTTGATGATTGGTCCATAGATGTTTAGTTTAAAGTTATATATGATGTTCATATATGTAAATATAATCTAGCATAATTTTTCAACAAAAGGAATGACATAATTTAATTAATTGTTGTAAAGAAAAAAAATTAAAGAAATTAAATAAGCTAAGGTACATTAAAAACCAGGATCAAATGAAATGGAAAATCATAATTATTCGATCAAACTGAGATGGGATGAGAATATTTGTCCCTATATCCTTTACTACAACCACAACTCCAACCACTAACCTAATCTCTACTTTTTTACATGAAAAAATATAGCCCAAATTACAAAATAAAAATAAAAATAAATAAATAATAAATAAATAAATTCAAACCGATAGTTGTAATTATACCCTTAAAATTTTAATAACAATAGCTTTTGACCCTTGAATTTTTTAAAATGTTAAAATTGGACGGACCTCCAAGCTTATAATAATTGTAAAAACTAAATCTACAAATGGTAAAAATTGAATCCTCAATCTTATATAATTATCAATAAAATTTATACAATTATGTAATTATGAGGGTCCAATTTTAAAATTTGAATAAGATTGAGGGCTTAATTTTAAATTTTGAAAGTTTAAGGGTATAGTTACAACTATCATATTTTAGGGGTGATTTTTACAATTTGTTTAAATATATATAAAATAGGTAACTTTTGAGTTCTAAAAACATTATGGGTTGATCAACATATCCATTTATATGTAGGAGTTATGAGAAAAAAAAAAATAGGGTTTTCTATAGACAACTTTATAATGGGGCTTTCTATAGACAACGTTATACTCCTTTCCCTTTTATGTGAGGTACATAATTTTACCCATTTAATGTTAAATTGTTAGAATTTAACCTAGTTGAGATGTCTGATAAAAAGAATAAATGAAATGATTAACTTAATTAATAAAAAGGCTAAAATTTTAGCTCTTTCTTTCTAGAGTCTTATCTCAATAATGGCTTGGTCCCAAAAGGAGATTTGAGTTTCTTAATGCATTAGGATAGGTTCATGTTGTGAAGGCAAAGCAAGTATAACTAAAAATGTTATATTGTATCCGTGTTAGCATCTATGATCTAGCGAATCTCTCCAATTTCTAGTTTTCTAATTACATTAAAATAACTAAACTTTGGTATATTGTATTCATTTTTGTTACATTAAAACTGTTTCACAATATCAAACATACCATTGATTTCTATGAAAATAATTAAAATCATGCTTAGGAGTAAATTCCAACCCGAAACGATTTTAGTCATTTCAAAACTAAGAAACATGTCTTTTAACCTAAAAACAAACAACACTTCATGAAGTTGGGGTTATGAAGATAAGAATGATGTCCAATTAGGTTTTTGAGAGACTCATAATAATTTCCATGAAGAATCTTTCGAAAAATAGGCTCTTTTAAGGCACAAATTGTGAAAAGAAAAAAAAAGCCCTTACCCCAATGTGAGACTGACCTTGTAGCCCATAAAGGAGACCCCAAAAATAAAGCACATACACATACACACAACTTTTTGCTAAAAAAGTTATTATGCCTTTGGGATAGAACAAAAATAATAACCCTACCCAAAAAAATAAATAAAAACATACATACAAAATGCAAATGATGGGTTATATAAAGACCAACATCTCTTCTTCTTAATTTTATCAAACTTGTTCCTTTTTTTCTTGTACTTTACAGTCTACCATAATAATTGAGACAATGACAGGCCTTAACTCTTCTAATTCTTCTTCTTCTTGTGGTGCTTGCAAGTTTCTTAGGAGAAAATGTAGTGATCAATGTGTTTTTGCTCCTTTCTTTAGCTATGATGAAGCTACTTCCCATTTTGCAGCTGTTCATAAAGTGTTTGGTGCTAGTAATGTCTCTAAACTTCTCTTACACCTCCCCACCCATATCCGAAGCCACGCTGCCATTACCGTCGCTTACGAAGCTCTTGAACGCATGCGTGATCCTACTTATGGTTGTGTTGCGCATATCTTTGCATTGCAACAAGAGGTTGTTTTAAAACCCTAAATAACTTAAGCTGATGGATTATAGTAAACTTATGTGACAGTAACATTTTTATTCATATAAGACCACTTCAAAACTCTAAAAATTTAAATAGATGGGTTACATATATTTTATTCATATATATTCTTTAACACTTTTATAATTACTTGACCAATGTACTAGATTGTAAATTGTCATCATTTAACTCATAAGCTTAAGTTATACTCTTTCTTAATTGTATCATCCTCTTGTAGGTTGTGAGCTTGAAGGAGGAGATAGAAATTCTGGGGAGCCAAATTGCGAATTTTGCCACAACCGGTGGGAGCATTGCAGCGGTCGAGAATCCATTTATAGATCAGGTTCAAGTGCCACAGCAGATGGATGGTTTCGGGATGATGAACACAAATTATTATCAAAATGAGCTAGTTTCTGAGTTGCCCTACCAAAGTTTTGATAATGTCCAAAATGATAATACTACTGCTCAAATGATATCTCCATTGTTTTGTTTAGGGGAAGAAGATGGGGTTTTTGAGTTTTGCAACTCAAATAATGTTGTTGAGAGTTCAGCCTTTGATGTTTCAGTTGAGGAGAATTGTGTTGGTTACCCATGGATAGTTGGATGATGATGGACAAAAAAATTTGAAGTTTTATAGTTGGCCTTTGGCTTTAAATGGATGAATAATATTGGTCTCTTTGTGTTAGAAAATAATTCTGTTATATTTCTTATATATTATCTATCCATTGTTTATTGATTAAGACCTAACATAAACATTTTAATTTTAGAGGTGGTGTTGTTTCACAATTCAGGAATCATTCTCTAATAATAAGCTATTATCTTCTTTGCATCTAGACGTAACAAACCGTACATGGTTAGTCAACTACATAAATCTTTATATTTGTTTTTCAGCTACTTTATATTCTATGTTCTCTTTATTTGTCTATTCCTTGAATTTAATTACCTAAGTGGGAGATCAAAAGTCAACAAAAGACTAAATGAGAATCGGGTAATTTAATAATTAAATGAAAAAAATATTATAAGCTCACTTTCTCATATATTTTAAAAGATTGTTTGATTTTATAATATTTTGCAAAATGATTAGTATTTGTGTTTAAATTAGTGTATCTCTAGAAATCATAAAGTAATAATATAATAAAATTAAAGCTACAAAACAAAACAAGTGAAGAAAAGTGTTTATTAGAAAGATATAATGTATAGTGAAGGGAGATAGGGTATTTAATATAGTGAGAAAGTTGAGTATAAGTATATGAGATCTAGATATAAAAAGGTACTCAATAAAATACTAGTAAATTAGCTTTTATAAAAATATATATAAATATGACAATATGTTTTTCTTTTCGTTGGAAACTACTTCTAAATCAAGATCAAACATAAGCATTCTAGATTAAGAAATAAAACTATTCAAAACTTCAAATTATTCGAAAATTTGATCATCAACAATTTTAATTTGACTATCGGTTCAATCATGGTAGATTAAAGAATCAAAACCATCAACCTTTAAAATAATAGTAAGTGTCATATCTAAAGCTATAAGCTAAGGATAGAACCTTGTATTGTTTTAGTTCTTTTAAAGTGACATATAACAGTAAAGTTCAACTGCTATTCGTTAGGAGAAAACTTCTAACAATCTCACACCGATTGAAGATTGACATAAAGATGAAATCATTTGGAAATGTGGGATTTTCTTTAAGCAAATTCCAAAGATTCCAAAGATTGAAATAACCCTTTTCACTCTAGAAGTTTGAATTTGCACTATATATACTACTCTCCCATTTGAATTATTAGTACTTTTGATAAAATTATAATTAAAAGTTGTAACATGTTATATTATAATTAAAGACATACCCATCCTTTGATAGGTAGCTTTAGGATGGGCTTAATAGCATCATGATCACCACACTATGAAAGGCCCACCTCCCATTCTAAGGGGATAAGAAAGACCATGCACCCATTTTTTTCCCATAAACCCACCATGTGTCAATCACTCCCTCTCCCCTCTTATTTATTGCTCTAAAGGGCTCCACTATAAATTATTTTACTTCTTAAACCCCTTCTTCTCTTTCCCTTTCCACCCTCATTCTCTTTTATAGCTTCTACTTATCAGGATCTTATTCAATAGGGTACCCCTCCTATACTATAATAGCTCTATTTTTCTTGAGGATCTTATTCAATAGTGGAGGTTCTATTTTATGTAACTTAACAATGAACATGGAGCTCTTACCATCAATTTGGGAACTCTGATGAATTTTATTCGGTTCAGATTTTTATTCTTGGAACCAATGAGTAATGAAGTATGCATATGTCGTTTCTTTTGTTAGGTGTGATCACTCTTGTAATTGTTTTGCTTACTCTCTTGCTCAAACTGTGTACAATTGTTTTGGCACCCTCCATTCTTCTTCTATATAAGAAATGCTATAGGTTTTGCATTTCCGACTAGGTGCCCTCGATATGAGAATGATATCCAATTTAAAACATTAAAACATTACTTGTTTTGGCTTTGAGTCACAAGTGTTTTTAAAAGTCATCTTCAATTCATCATATTTGAGATATGTTGTATTTTGCTAAAGATCATAAAGGGCATGTTTGAAGTAGAAAACATAAAATGAGAAACAATATCTAACATGACGTTTTTTTAAATCAATTTGAATCATCATAACATATATGTTTGAGTCCTCAAGATTCAACAAGTCATTAAACAGGACTTTCTTAGTTATATTTCCTTGATTGTTTGAAGTGTATTTAGGTTTTTTTAAAAACATTCAAAAGAAAAACCATTCGCAACTCAAAACAAAGAATATGCGTTAGCAACTGCAATTGTGACAATTGGTTTGTATTGAGATCAAAAGAACTGTCCAAAACATTTGAAGCTTTTTATATACAATGTTCCATTGTAGCTCCACACCACAGCCTCACCTGCCCGTCTAACGACCTCAATAATTCAAGCCCTTTTACTTCGGGTACAAAGCTCAACCTTTGCAAAAAATTTGTTCCCAGTCTATTGGCAAAACAAACACCTTACAAAGGAAATTTTTCAAAACCACCTGCACAAATGTAAAGGATTTTGGAAGTCTTGTCATTGGTAACAAAAGTAGATTGTGGTTGTCATGTTTCTCAAAATATTCCCAACAGAAATTGGTCAAATCAACTAAAAAATGAAGTACAGTCAGGTGACCCTAAAACAAATCTAGTTTGAAGGTAAGAGTAAAAGTTAAAATCAGTCGTTTTGACTGGAGTCTGAATGTTCCAAAATCATAATTCAATACAATTGATGATTTCGGGTTCAAATTCATCAATATAAGAGCAAGAAATCTTTCTTAGATACACCATTCAAACTCGAGAAACCTCAAACTTCAATTCATCCCAGTTTTCACATTTGGCAATGCCCACATAGAAACTACATCCAATAGCCAACAAAAAAAAATGTAAGCATCACTTGTTGAAAATTTGGAATAGGATGAATGAACTATAATGTGTGTTATACATATGTGTACAAAGCAACTATTGTGATGTAAATCAATCACTATAGGTTGGTGGTTGAAATCAAATTTCATCTTTTAGAAAACAACTAGAATTACAAGTCCAAGGATAACTTGCAAATAAAACCAATTTGAAAGCCAACTATGGGCATACTTTTCAACCCTAAAAAAACAGCCATCTTGGAACATTTCCTAATTGACACCAATCTACATTGACTAAGAGCAATTTAACAAAGAAAAGTTAACCTTGACAAATATGCAAGTTTATGATGGTAAAATATGAATTTCAACAAAAACGAATTTACTGTAATAAATGGCTAAAAGTCATTTGATTATTGACAGCCACGTCTATGAAACAAACACCAAAGCAATAGAAAATGTAAAAAAAAATTCACCAAAGAGAACCTAGCCAATTATGCATATTTAGCTTCCATGTTTGATCAAATCAGCTCGAAATATATGGGCGTTGCACATAAGCTGTTGTGTGAGAAGTTAGAATATCTACATTCCATTTTAATCATTTAACACAATGTCAAAGATCCTTACTAATTATGTTTTGATAAAACCATTCATCAAAAGCCAAATTAAACAATCATAAAAAATGTTAGTCTCCTGGTGTTCTATTAATTTTTGTTTAGTAATACAATTAGGGCGACCTCCTCCATCGGTTCTATTATTACATGTTTGTTGACAAGTCTGGCCATATATTAAACAGTGATTGAACATTAGGGTAATGTTTAACTATCAATGTAATGAGATATACATCAATTCAAAGAGAGCAGCACAAAGAATTATATTCAAACAACACTTTATAGAAAGTGGGTGGGAGTAGTTGAAAAAGAAAAATTCAACACTCAATTGGATAACTCCTTATAGATAACCAAATCAAACCAATCAATTTTGCCACTTTCTAGACATTATTTACCTAAAAATCTTATTAACTTTACCAATAAAACCAAAAGATAACATGAAGGTGAACTAGGCTTAACCCAACCATTTACAAATCCTTAAAACGATTTATTTCAAAGGTTGTAATAGATTGAGAGTATGAATAGTCTAGAATCAAAAGTCCGAAATACTTAGAAGTGCAAGTTATATCCTATGGTCAGATTTGCAATGAGATTTAGATGTGTCTATGCCAAAAAAGATATCGGAACCATCCACCATATTTCAATGGTAGTAAAAACACAGATGCCCTAAATTGTTATAACTCTAGTTCCAGCTCTCCCTAATAGATTTTATAAATGTTCCTCAAAACCATAATACCATGCATAGTAAGAAGAAATGAGGACAGAAATAAAGTGAAAGAGAAAGAGAATACAAGTATTGTAAAAGGGAAAGAAGCATGTACCTGATCAAAGAATATTGTGGCTCCAAACTCATACATCCACTTGTTCCACCTACACCACTAGAGATTCATTGATTTTGACCAAAGATTAGAATTAGAAATTATACATATAGAAAGAAAAATCCCCATATGATCATAGTTATTTTCATATGACACAACACAACATTACAAAAGAGAAATGAGTTTTAACAAGAAAAAAGAAAAGAAAACCAAAGTATAAACAAACAAAATCCTACCAGCTCAACTTGATATATATATATGTGATAATTAGACAAGATGTTTAGCAGAAAAAGAAATTTGATCGGTTCTCAAAGTTCAAACAAAACTAGCACCTACTTATCCCTCTTCTTTCTCTCTTACTCTCCCTCTAATTTCTTAAAATGGAGGTGGGGCTCTCGGAAGACTCCAAATCATGTCATGTGAAGAAACCTGACCATTAGCCACCAAATTTGGGGTCATATTGTAAACTCCCATAGATGGCTGCTGTTGCTGTTGCTGTTGCTGTTGCTCCCCCATGCTCTGAGATGTTGAATTGTTCTGGCTAGTTCCAGACTTGTCTCCGGCAGCAACCTCCTCGTCCTCTAGCGGTAGCCGCTCGAATGTCGCATTGGTGAAAGTGGCAGCGATTACAATAACTGGACCGGTTGCCACGAGTGCACCGACGACAATGCCACCAACCACCTGCCCCTGCCCGCCAGCTAAGTAGACAGTTAATCCAGTAGCACCCGGTGGAGCTGGGGCAGGCAAAAAAGCACCAGAGAGCGACAATATATCAAATCGACCCTGTAGCGTAATAACACCGCCAGAGGCACCCGGATGCCGGAGAGTAACATTGGCAACAACCCCATTTCCACTGAGAACCGAAACTCCTCGCTGCCGGCGCTGGGCAAAGTTCGAGATGCTTTCAACGATGTCGCTGCCGCTACCAATTTCCAAAACGTGGCTCCGAAGGGCATCGGGGCTCTCCTTAGTGACCACCACTGGTGGCTTCGGCTTGTTCTTAGATCCCGGCGGCCGGCCACGAGGGCGGCGCGTGCTTGAACTGGTGCCTGGTTCGGCTCTTTCATGACTACCGGAGTTGTTCTCTTCATCAGCAACTTCTAAGCTTTGCTTTAATGGAGTCGAATAAGGGTTGCTGGTGCTGCTATCTGTGGTGGTGGGTATGTTTTCAGCCCACCATCGATTCGCCATTTCTTCTTCTATATTTCTTTCTGTTCTTCAAGATTATTGAAACCCCAAAAAGAAAACCCAAAACAAATATATATCAACAAAACCAAAGTGGGAATCCAATGGGGGCAAGCAAAAGAAGTTTCTATCTTATTTACCCTTTATTCCCCTTTCCCACACACTTTCTCTCTCTAAAATGAATAACGACAAAGAGAGAAAAAACGACCCAGCAAGTTAAAAAAAAAACAAAACAAAACAAAAATCTAGCTAACCCCTTGACGCTGCTGCAGCTTCTTCCTTCTTTCCATCTCCGAAAAAACAAAACCCAGATCGATAACTGCAATAAAACGACCTAAAGTCACAACCCCATCACTCCAAAAATCAAAACCCTAATCAGATCCAAGAGTCACAAAAATAACAGTTTTTTTTTAAAGGACAAAAACAGAGAGAACCCCAAAAAGACGAGGTATAAAATCACAGCATCAAATGGAGAAATCAAAACCGTGTTGGAAAAGCAAACCCTCAATGAGGAATAAGAAGAAGAAAGAAAAAACCCATAATTTCCTCGATTAAAATAGGGTGCAGACAAAAGGAAACAATGTGGGGGGTGGTTCGATTCAGGATATAAATACACACAGAAGGGTTGGCCCAGAAAACTGTACCTATCTTTAACGTACTCAAAAGGGTCAGAAAAGAAAAGAAAAAATAGTACAAAGATCCCAAGAGAGGACGGTTCTACTTCTTCTCTGCTCCTGCTGAAGAAGAGGGCGATGATGGCGAGACGGGAAGAAGAAGGGGGTGGGGGGCCGGTTTGTTTATCTCTTTTTTAACTTTGTACGATAAGATTTTTGACAGTAGTCACTGTAGAATCACAGTCTATGAAAGCGGTTTAGGCAGAGAAAGTTTTTTCTTATCCCCCACTTGCAACTCTGCTCTGTTTTGCTCAGTTCAAGTTGAATTGATGAAGGGCAGCCTGTACATTGGGTTTGTGGTTAAGTTCTTGGGCGGCAAGTTTTTATGGGGATTGATCTTGAAGAAAAGGGTACGTGTAGGGCTATGATTTGGAGGAGAATGGGGGAAGTGTGGGGTTCGAGGTCACAGTCTGAGAGTACCGACAAAGGTATTGAAAGGGGGCCAAAGCCAAAGGGGGGTTAAAGCTTTTTGGATTGGGGATTATTGTGAGGATGAAGAAGAAGAAGAAGATCACCGCCAAAAAGCAAAGGAGGGGTTTAAAAGCAAATAGCCCCCCACCACAACACCATAATCCCCCATTCCTCACTTTGCTCATTTTGGGCCATTTGCCTCTTTCTGGTATGTTTTCAGGTTCCACATCATCATATCTTGTGAGAGAGATGGGGTCTAGGGAATACTTTTCTTTAATTGCAATTATGACCCTTTTTGGAACTTTGTTTCCCTTTTCGTCCCTAATGGTAATTATTGTTTTGTGGAAGTCTCTCTATGTTTGTTGACTCCAATCTCATTCAACCAATTTGAGTTTGTTAAGAAGAGTTTAGCCACACTTCTATACACAATTTTAGTTTAAATCTTCCGCTCTTATTTTGTATTTAGGGAAAGTTCTCATAATACCTCTATTTATTGTGTGTCATATCAATGTAGTTAAATCTATTCATATCATTATTAGATCCATCATCAACACTCTTTTAAAGATACAATAATACCTACTAACATTATTGTAAGGTCCATGAATATTAATAAAACAAATTTATATTGTAAACAAAAATAAATTTTCTCATTGATAACTAATATATGTATTGATAGATCTCCTACGTGTTAGTTGTTATTGTGCGCTTCTCATGGACTTGATTGTTAACATGTTTTTCATAGTATAGTTTTGAACTATTTTTAGTTGACATCCATAAGAGATCCTCACATCAATTCGATGTTGACATTTTGATACCTCACAAAGTTTTAATTTAGTAAGCATACAAGAAGAAAGATCAAAGACTCCTTTTGAGATTACTTACTCTTCTCTTGGAAGTGGTTGAATGAGACTATTTATAGGTTCTTCTTCTTATATAAATATGACGATTTCAAGAATATTTTCAACGATCAAGGTTACAAAGCGATAAACTGTGTTTGACTCTATTATTTTTCATTTGGTATATATTTATTAGGTCAATCGATCGGGCCAAACCCTAAGGCATTAATATTTTCCTTTACGGGATGCACACTCCACTAGACCCTCCTCTTGATACCCTAAAGTCTTATCTGATGTAAATCACAACAATGTACTTAGCTAATAGTTTGAATTCTATTTTTAAAAATTGTTTCGTAGATTTTTTAATCCAAATATCACATATTTTGAAATCAACATTTTTTATGTTTTCAATTTATCAAATTTTTAATTTTAAAATTTAAAATGGAGAATTATGCTAAATGAAGATAGAAATCAAAGTCGCATCATTTCATACATAAACTCAATTCGTTTATTTAAAATTATAATATGTAATATATAAGGTAGGGGCATTTTTAAAAATAACAAAATAAATTAAAATATTTACAAGTTATAGCAAAATTTTGGATTCTATCACTGATCACTATCACTATAGCATATCAATGACTATAGAATTTGCTATAGGTTGTAAATATTTTGTAAAATCTACTATTTTTAAAAATTCTCCATATAATTTATTATATATAATATTACAAAATTAATAAGGGGAATTTACATAAATAAAAAAAATAAAAATTATTTACATCTTATAGTAAAAATAAAAATGAATACTTTGAACTTGGGTTAAAATTTTGATTATCTATTTTGGGCTTGGATTAAAATTTTGCTATGAACCATAAATAGTTTGTCAATTCTTCTATTTTTAAAAATGAAAAATTGTAAAAAAAAAAAAATAGCAAAATAGACAAAATTTATAATTCATAAAAAAATAAAGGATAATGAATTTTGTCTTTTAGTAATTTTTTTTATGAAATGTAAATAGATTTTTTTTAAACTTAAAACACAATTTATATTCACCGTAATACTTTATGACTAATTATAAAGTTTACAAAAACGATAACAAACACATTTAGACACAGTTTAAATTATAATCCAATTTCCAAACCGTATTACCAAACTCAGGTTTGAAAACATGAAATACTAACTCTTTTTAATTTACCATTTTCAAATTATAGTTATTTTAGTCTTTTATTTTTAAATTTTATGTTTATTTTCTCATTAATTTTATATTATGAATATCATGAAAAAGTGAGAGAAATTTCATTTGAGTTTTTAATCAGATTCTAAAAACAAAAACACTGTTTTGAAACACAACTTTTCACAGTTAAAAATCATAGTTTGGTTTTTGAAGATAAATATAGAAATTCAATAGGTAAAAATAAAGATTCTATAGGTCCCTATAAAAGTAGTATATAAGGTTGACTTTTAAAAATAAAAAACTCAAAACCAAATATTTATTAAATGGAGTCTATACTTTCAATTTTGTGTTACATAGATCTTTGAACTTTTGTACCATTCTATGCTCCTACTTCGAAAGTACCTAATAATTCTCAAATGTTCATATCAAATTTATATCTCATAAGTTCCTGAACGTTTTAACTTTTTTTTTTCTAATAAACTCTCGACGTATTTAAACACTTTTTTATTAAAAAAATTCACATAAATGTTGATACAAAACTAAAATTTTACATTGTGTCAACACAAAATTAAAAATTTAGAAAATCTATTAATTTATTATACAGTTTGAGAACCTAAAAGTTTAAGAATAAAATTTGTAATTTAACCTAACTTATAACGATAGACCACATAAAGCTTATGGTCTGGAAGAAAATAGATGAGTTGTTCATGTGCATAAAAAAAAAAGTTGAGTAAATTTATAAGATTTTAATATAAATGATGGAGACAAAATTAAAGTGAATTTTGAATTTTAAATACTAAAATTGAAATAAACGCTTTTAAAAAAAACCATAATGAAATCATGTGCCAAAAAGTTTTTACATTTTTTAAAAAGAATAAAATGAATTGGTAATTTAATTAAAAATTTAGGAGTTTGTGTGTTTTGAAATTATATATAATTAGTCTAATCATTGTTTGTAATTATTTTGTGCTTCTTCTGGAAACTTTAATGCTTTTTGATATTATTTACTCTCACAAAGTTATTTAATTATTTGATAATATTTGAGTTTTAAGATGTTATATTTGAGAATTTGATATTTGTCTTTTCGTTTTTCTTTTATTTAGAAAATTGATAAAAAATATAGAATATTTAACGAAATAGAATTATTTATTGAAATCAACATTTTATTGATAATCTTATTAAAAAATTTGTAAATTAAGAATTAGATATTTTCATGATAATTTACATAAATGTAACAAAAACCCAAAATATTTACTACCCGTATAACAAAATAAGAAAAACTCATGGAGCGGGATCATTTTTTTCACAAATTCTATATATGCTCTTACAATTTATATATTTTTCGTTATTTATTAATCTCAAGCAATTTCTGTGCAATTAAGGTCTGAGATCGAATAACTAAAGGCATCTCATGATAATGTATGTCGAGATTGAATAAAATAAAAGCAAAATTCTTTATCCTGAGCCATTTCGATGCCACTAAGGCCCGAGATACAATAACTAAAGGAATATTCTTTCATCCCAAGGCATCTCGGGGCATGGTATGCTCATGATCGTATATTAAAATCTACACGATCGTGTATCGCACGCATATGGCTAATTTATCACGTGTTGACTGGGGTAATTTTGATATTTTACATTGTAAGTCTAAAAGCTTTTTCCGTTCTCAAAATTGTTCTATACAGTGTAAATGTTTTGCCGATTTGTTATATATTTGTAATGACCCCTACTTTCATCCATGAAACTTGGTTATATGCAATCTAGTGTGAAATGGAGTTTATAAATGACTTTTCACAGTTAGACTAATGAATATACTTCATTTTGGAGTAATATAAGATTACATCAACTAAAAGTAGTAAAATACAAAGTCAATCTTACTTGTGTATGCTATATTGTACTTCAATTATTTTACCTGAAAAAACTATTTTATGAAAGAATTGCATATGTTTTCTTTGATACGACCCACAACTTGTAGAATTACATTAACATGCAATAGTAAAACAACTGCTTCGGGTTTTAGGGTTTATTTTATTCTTTCGTCTTCTATCTTTGTAGTTGTTGGTGGAGTACATATGAAGAGGGTTGCTTGTTGGACTTTTTGCAAGAAATGAACTAGAAAATTGTGGTCACACTTCTTCACATGGTCAATAAACATTCTCTATATTAAAACTAAGGAATTAATCTCCTCAATATAGAACTAAAGTAGGTTTAAGCTTAGCAGTAATTGACACGATATGGATGAGTCTATCCCCATTTTAACAATTGATGTATTAAAAAAAAATTCTTAGTGAAGAAGGAGACATTAGAGATGCTTAAAAGACTCTTCCTTTAGAAGATCAATAAACTCTTGACAACCAAATTCAACCATTGTATATGTAATATATTGGTCGATGGTAATAAAGGAATAGATAAGTGTGGCTTTTGTATTAAAACATCGTAGAAAAAATAAGAGAGATTGGTAAAGATATAAAGCAATCATTGAAAAGTTGAAGAGTCCCATAAAATAAGAAACGTGAATACAAAGGAATGAAATAACTTTGTTTTTTTTTTTCTTTTACGTAGAGATTCTTAAATTAATAATGAGTCCCATCAATTGATTCTATTCTTGCAATTTTAGTAAACATCAACATAACTAATTAGTATCAATTTTTCTTATAAATTTTTCTAATTTGTTAGATTTTTCTTATAAATTTTCAATTAATCAAATTAAACCCTAAACTCGTTTAAATCATTTAAATCACTAATTGATTTTTTTTTTTGGCTAATCCACTAACTAATTTTAACTTAAAATAATTATTAAAAGAACATCCATTAGCTCACTCATTTTAATAAAATTACATTGATGAACACACAAATTAATGGCTTGATAATATTTGTTAAACTTTTCAAAATTCAATAAACATTTGCCCTATTATCATTTTTTTATATGTTTGTTTTGTGATTTATTACTTATTAAATGATCAAATGCATTTTTAAAAAGAATTTAAAGTGCAAAACTTGAAAATTTTAGCTTCTAAAACTTATGTAAGTTTCAATTGGATAGTAATAATAAAATTGAAAGTCTAAAGTTTAGAACAAATTTTGTTTTTGTTTTTGTTTTTTTAACAATTTTTTAAAAAAAAAACAATGAAAATTAGAGAACACTTTTGAGATTGGAAGGCCCAATCATTTTATGAATACAAAAAGGAGAGATTCTTGTTGTCCACTCCGGGCCACATTTTGGTTATTTACAAATTGAAGGGTCGTTTTCAAATATTGTCTTATAACTCTTCCTTTTCTTTTCTAAATACTACTTATTAACTTCTCACATAATAACTTCAATTTTGGAGGTCATAAAAGCTAACCATCAAAATAAATATCCAATGATTAGGTTCTCATACACATACTTCCAATAGAGAAAAATTATGGACCAACTCCAACTCAAAGTATCCAAGTTCGACAAATAAATTAGTCTATGCGTTCAATATTTAAGGATCAATCCAATCCAAAAAAATATGGATGACTCAGGTTGAGTTGGCATAATTTTATTATATTTTTTCACCTCTTCATAATTTAGACAAATTTTCATATTGCTTTTCAATACGTAAGATGAATAAATTGTCATTCAAACTGCAGGTGACGTATATATATGTTATACATTCAAAATCCAATCTATAATATCCATTCAAAAGAAGTTCTATTTTTAGGTTTTAAGTTCATATATATATATATAACATAATCTAGTTGGATCAGGTCAATCTGACCCCTTACTTGCACGATCTCGCTATCCGACTCAACTTTTTTTTCTTCAATTTTCTAATCCAACCATTACAATAAATAAAGAGATGAAACATAATATTAATAATCGTTTCATTTTTTCTTTACTATAGTAAGAAGATTGAATAACATCTGCTTATATTTACGTTGTCAATAATAGTTTTCGTTTTCATTTACCTCAAAAGGGTTTTTTTTTTTATCTATCATTGTGTACTTAATTATTTCAACTATTTGTTATCCTCCTTAATATTGCATGTCTATATCATAGATCTATGAAAAGAAATGATTCACATATCAATCCACACACATTAGTTAGTGAGTGATATACATGATTGAAACAAAGTAATTACTAGCAATTGATTTACACATAACATTCTATTAGTAGCAATGATTTACATATGTTGTTAATAGATATAATAATGAACTTATTAATGATAGTCTATAATGTAATTACTCCTACTAATAAATAAACATGCAAACGTCAATCAATGAAGCCTATATATAATAAAATAAAATAGGAAAATATATCAAACATATATGATGATAAAAAGAAAATTAAACAAAAGATTGAGGTTATTTTCAAATATAATAAAATAAGTTAAATTTTTATAATTTTTTATTTAGATTAAATGGTCTAATTTTTCTCCCCACCCTCCTTCAAATATTTTAAATATACTAATATATATTTCTTATTTAAATATCATTCGAATTATATCAACATGTCGTTCTATTTAATATATCTTAATACATCAATTATTTTATTTAATGTACACTTGAATGATAAATGTAAAAAGCTTCCTAAATAGTTCTTACGGTAGGAACACTTAAAAGATTTTATCACACCTATTGGTAAGGTTTTATACTATTATTGATAAGGTTTTATCAAAGTGTAGGACCAAAATTGCAATTAAACTTAAATATGTTTTCCCTAATTTAATATATCAAATATTAATTTGGACGTTTTATATTTTCTATCAACTTATTTGATCCCTAATTGGGTTTGTTGGAGCTAGGATTGAGAAAACTTATGAACTTACAAATTATAAATTACAATTACAATGATATGAACTTAATTTTCATTAATTAACTATAGAACACTCTGCTATATAATTACAATTGGTCAATGCTCACCTAACCCATGTAATTACATTTATTCATTAATTATCATTGATCCTATAATAATCAATTTATTTATGATCCAATCATAGACCATTTTCTTTTAATTTATTACGTGTTTAATTTGAATTTATTTGTTCAAGTTCATTACCATCCATCAAACAAATTCAATATTTTATCAATATAATTGAGACTTGTACCTTTTCTCGTTAAAAGAAACAAAAATATGTGACATTGTTTGAAATATATATTAGATTTATGTTTTTAAGTATACCTTTTGCTGTTTTCCTTTTTCTTTTTCTTTTTTTAATTTATGCTTTTTTCAATGAAAATATGAAACAACGAAAATTTAATAGTATACTCCTAATGATTTTAGTAATCACCTCAGTGATATTTACCCACTTGAAAAAAGATCAAAAACTTGTAGAAACATTAGAACAATTACCTTTGAGAGACAAAAATATGTATAATCAATCAACCCTTAACACGATATGTTTGTTAACTAAGGGTGAAGAGAAACTCCAAAAATGGTAAGATTACGTGCAAGGAAAAGAAAAACATCAAGGAAAACATTAGGAAAGAAAATCAATTGAGCAATTATTGTACTTCCCTAAGTGCAAATAGGGAAGGTAACTGACTACTTAAATAAGCAAATAATCAAGAAATGCCAACTACTGGGTATTGATTGATTAAAATGCTATCGAGTTTCAAGATTTTGATTCAATTACAGACACGAACACCATACACTGACAACAAAATACAACAAATATAATGATCGACAACCAAGTGTAAGATTGGAAACTAAAATGATCTCGGAGTAGAATTCATTTTGTGACCAAGGAAACATCTCAATCATGATATTAGAGCTTAACATACAGTATAATGATAATTACAAGTACCAGAACTCCAATTACTGACCCGACGATCCATTTATTTCGACTAATTCTTCGAGACATTGTGGTTAAAACTTTTTTACTCTTATCAATGGCATCATCTACCCCATGAAGCTGTAACATGAAGCATGTTGTTAACAGTGGAACTATCCCAAGGATGCTTAAAAGGGATAGAAATTAAAATAAGTGTGTTAAGTTTAAGGATTTCTTTTTTCTTAAATGAAGTTTAAGGATGCTCATAGTTAAGAACCAAGTTTGCATCTAAGCATCTTATGGAGTTTAAGGATGTTAATGACATCAAAGATTGGACTTAATACTCAGCCACAACATAATATCAAATATCAAGACAAAACTTACTCTCTTATGGGACTGGAGGAGAGTTTCCCGCTGTTGATGCAAGTCCTGGAGGATTGAGACACCGAGCTCTTCGGTCTCCAGCATGGTTCTTCTACTCTCTGTGATTCTTTCACCTGACTGATTTATTCTCTCTATGGACATTGTCATCCTCTCTCTTTGATCAGCTGAAGCCTGTAAGAATGTCAGTAAATATAATAAAAATTTTAAATTAAACCTATGAAAGACAAATATACTTTATTTCAAATGACAAATTATTGAAACTAAAACAATAACTATATATACGAGATATGCAATTGATACATGATGGAAATTCACATGATGCTATATAATAGAAACACATCCAGAAACTGACACTAACTCATGTTCCGTTTAAATTATTGAGACCTCACACAGCCATTGAGAGGGGAAAAGATAAGTACTGTCTATCAACAAAGCTTCGAAACCATCATCACTTCAATCAAAAGAGTGGTTGAAGAAAAATAAAGACTCGATAAAATGATCATATTGCAAAGGTTTATTAAATAGAAAGTTCTATAGCAACTCTCATGTTTCCGGAGCGCTTTCAATTTCATTGATGGTATGAAATAACAAGAGGATAAACTATTAAAGGGAAATTTTCATTGATGGAATTTCAAAAAACTTCCAATTGAAAAGGACGGAGAAAAGTGGGGAGTGAAGATTACCATTTAAACATAGGAGTGAAGATTCAAACCTACAAGGGAAGTTGTTAGTGTTTTAACTAGTTAAGTTTACCCTAAAACATAGGCTACTAAAATAGCCAAAATCTTTGGATATTTCACATGTTTACATCAAGACTGTTTTGCTACTTCTCTAATTGTCAATGAGTTTTGAAATGGAATCCTATGTTATCTAATATGGTATCAGCGCTAGTGAAGCTTAACAGAGATTTGGTCCAAAAACAAGAGTTGGGATTAGATTTAAGAATGGTGAACCTAAAGAAGCACCATCTGAAGAGACATGTTGGTCACTTCTCTCATTGCCTATTAGTTTTGAGATGAAACTCATGTTATCTCATAAAGACAATCATTTCAATCAAAGATAAGCTCCCTCAAATTGTTTCCAGACTTAGAACCCAACTCACGATTGAAGAAGCATTAGTGAGGAGATAGGAGTATATGTAGCACTTAAAATTTGAAGGCAACTGTAAAATATGAATGATGAAAATCTACCAAATGAGCATCTGCCATTCCAGACTCCAGCAGTTCTTCACGAGCAGCCTGATCAGCATTAGGTGATGTCAATCTCTTAAATTCCTTTTTCAGTTTTCCAAGATCAGCTTTGTACTCCCGTAACTTAGCAAGTAGGATAGCTTTTACCCCTGGCTGCAAACTTCTAGCCTCAAGATCCATTTTTCGGATCTAGAGAATCAATCAATAGAGATAAAACATTGTATGCATATCAGTATGAATTTAACCAACTTGAAAAGAAAAGGAAAAAGAAAGAAAGACAAAAGATGGCTCTTCAAACATACCAAAACTTCAGCCTCATCCAAACTAACTTTGATTTCCGAAAGCCATTGCTGTTTCTGCTCTGCAATTCACATAAAGCTAAAATCACCAAACATTCCAATAGCTCACAATCAAAATAAGAGTCTCTCAATAATCAACTTCTTTTTCCTGTTCATTTCCAAAGTAGAATCCAATTCTGCACAATCTAAAGAACCAGTAAGAAACACTAAAATTCATCCCAGCTCCATATTCATATCCTTTCTCACACGGTTTAGAAAACCCAGCATCTATCAATTGTAACTCAAAGATCTCCAACCACAATTTAAGGATTTTCTTCGGAATTCTAACAACCAAATTCTACTCATCCCATCTATCTATGTTGAAACCAGAGGCGAAATATATAGATAAAAAACCTGAATCGGAGGCGGCGAAAGAGTTGGATTTCCGAGAAACATTGGCGGAGAGTTCACAATATTGGCGTTCGTAACCCTCGAAAACCGTACTCATATTCGACTGAATTTTGGTGAAAGACTGAGAAAAGGTTACTTAGACTTTCCCGCAACTCCTCCCCTCAAAATTGGAAGATCGGAAATTGGAGAGAAAAGGGAAGGAAAAAGGGTTGAGAAATTGGTTGGTGAAGAACATCCACCGAAACTCTCTCCGTGGTGGCTCTGAAGTAATTGCCGGTGCCGACAACCACAATAAGGCTTTGCTTACTTTCTAACCTTTTCCTCAAACCAAAAATAAGAAAACTCATAACTCTTTTATTTATTTCTCAATTTTCTATCAATTATTATTAGAGCTGTTTGAACTACAAATTTATCCAAAATGTCTAATGTTTTGATAGTAAAATTCAACCATTTCTTTTATGCTGATAGATATTGTTTTTGATTTCTCTTGTTGTTCACCAATTTGCAATTTAAAGTGGGGAGTAATTCTTGTATCGTTGGGAGTTGGGACTTTACCTTATGACTCATGTACTATCCAATTGGGGAATTAGATTGTGAATCTAATGTTGTTTCAACTGGACTTCAACTTCTCCTTTTTCGTTGTGTGTTGTGTTTTTTAGTTGTTCTCTTGAGGTAAAAAGAATTTGGTCAAGTCTGATTTCACCATGACTGAAAATATATTTATAGTACGAATGTATTTCAATTGTCGTATTGTTTGTATTATCATCCATCTATTGTCTTATGTGATGTTTCACTAGTAAAACATATGTCAAATTATCTAAAATAAATTAAAAAGAATTCAACATATCAAAGGTATACTCTTAAATTTAAGGGTTTGCATCAATTTATACTATTAATTTACATCTTTCGTAGACTCTAAAATCAAAAATTATTTTGAGAATCGTCCATGCATTTACTATAATCATGCATTTCATAAAATCAATGTATAGATATACTTCAATCATAAGTTTTACATAAAATTATTCGAAAGAAATAGAGAAAAATATGATGTAAATTGATTCACACTATTTAAATGTATACAATTATTAATTTAAGGTTTTAATTGATCGTTCAAATTTTAGGGGTATGAATTGATATTTACCTTTAAAAAAATTTAAAAATAGAGATTTCATTAGAGTTGTTTGGGTAAAATGGTCCAATAAATGTTTACATATATTAAGAACTAACTTAAAACCAATTAACATAATGTAGGATGCAAATACACTAAAATTATTAAATAAACGTTGGTGTGTAACCATTATTTAATGTATATAATGCTCTTACAACTAAAAATGTTTTGATAATTGCTCCAACTTTTCTTTCTTTCTTTTTGAAAATCTTAATTTGATGATTTCTTTCGATTTTTTTAAAAGCAAACCCCAAACGAGTTCTTGGTTAATAATTAATTAAACCAAATAAGTTAATTTATTTTTAAATACTCTTTTGGCCCCTAGTTTTGGTGCAGTTAGAATTTCGACAATTTTACACTTAAAAGATTTTAGTTTTGTTTCAAAATTTACACTTTTTCACTCTCTTTCAGATAATATTGTTAAGTTGTCTATTAATTGATTTAAAAGAAACAAATGAATTACAATTGATGAAGTTTTCACTGATTTTTCTAATACTATTAATATTAATTAAAAGATATCATATTTAGTTTAAATGAATGTCAAAGAAGAAACTTAATATTAGTAAAATTCTCAAGCGTAGAAATTAATAAAAGATATAAAATTAATAAAAATACTGAAATCTAAGAACAAAAAAAAAAAAAAAAAACATTCTCAAAATCCAAAAGTAAAGAGAAAAGAAAAACCTAGACCCAAAATTTTAAGCATTTCAATTGATTTGCAAAACAATTCAGCATATTTGCCTCCCCTGATGTTCAAAACATTTCATTGGACTAAACCACCTAAAACACATCAAAGATTTTTGGTACCAAAGCTCACTCGAAAATTCAAAGTTTAGACTGCTAAGCTTGTATGGTAAAAGAAAAAAAAAAGTCTTACCTATTATACTCTTAAAGTTGAAAGTTCGATTTCCAAGCTCATTCAAAAGAAAAAGGATTTGGAGTGACTTTTTGTTTTTGGTAATTTACCATCTCTTTGACCACCAACGCTGCAAGCTCCATGATGCCAAACAAAAGAACACAATGCTCTGATATAAAATGTCAATAATTAATGAACAATGATGGTTCCATTCCACCTCATCCATCATATTTCATTCGATTCAACTCCTTCCATTTAAAATACCCAAAGTAAGCATACTACACTTAACATACCAAGTGCTTTACTAGCAAACTTTTTGATTCTGTACATTACTCAGCAAAGATAATACAAAATAATAGTAAGTACATGCTTCATTCAAGGATGAATGATAATATGCTTCCAGAATTCGGAATGTTAACGAAAGAGAAAAGAGAAAAGACAGAAGATTTGAAATCTATGCCTAATCATACGATGATACGTATAACACTAACAAACATCATGGTTTAGAATGAGACTCAAATTCAACTCTGGGAACTCTGGGATCAATAATTGTAGAATTTAGGAGAAGAAACGCCTCTCCAAAAGAGATGAAAGCCTGGAAGTTCATAAAGCATACCTGGGGTGGTTCCGGGACACAAATTTACTTCATAACCATCCCTCTAATTGTAACAAAGGAAGCTCCAAGTATAGATTTGAAGTGCCCTATCTCCATTCTGTAAATTTAAGATTATCTGGATGGATACAGACTAATTCTAGACAAAAAAATTTAATCCTGATGGTCAAGTATATGCATAGCGACATCACTTGCCGAAAGAAGCTGAGATTTCTGTTTGAATAAACCCTACCCTCCAGTTCCAGCATTGTCGGATGATACCTTTTCAGTTGAAGAAACAGAGTTTGGTTCACTAGAAGTTAGGCCACCTTTTTCACCCTGACCAAGTACGCGGTTGGAATCTTGATCGGGGAAGACTTCCGATTGCAACGAGGGAGAAATGTTATTTACATGCAACCATGTGAGTTCCCACAGGCTATCTCCACCTAGCGCACTCCTCTGAACTAGCACCCCCTTAGTTTTCATAACAAGCAAGTTATTCTTGAGAAGTTCAGGCACCAACTCCTGAAGCTTCTCGCTTCTTTTTCCTCTAACTTTAGCTTTTGCATACTTTTCCATTCGACTAAGAACACCAAGCCATAGCTTGCAGAAGGTTGTTAATTGAGAAAGATCCTGGAGCAACAGTAAGAACACTTTGGACAAGAGTTTCATGGCAAGGATCAGCGTGCCTTCCATGTTTCTGTAATCTTTCTGAGAGTGTCCTTGTGCAATTTCTAATAAATCGTCAAGCATTGTGAAGATCACGAGATCAAAACACTGTAACCACAAATCATGTGGAAGGTTGATTTCATCAACACCTGTCAAGCACTTTTGCAATGACAATAGAGCCTGGTTTCTAACCTCCTCCCTTTGGTCCAAGCAAATTTTTCTCAACCCTTGCACAAGCCTCAGCCACATGTCTCCAATATCTTGTGACATTTTAATGGCTTCCTCCTCCCTCGCAGCTTCCTTACCCTCCTTAGCCCACCGACCTAAACAATCAACAGATGCAGCCATAAGATCCAATGCACGCAAAGAGCGTTCCGCCTGTCCAACACGAGATTCAGCAAATTGCCTTGAGGCATCAATGCAGAGGGTATAATTTGCTGGCAACAAGTGAGCACCGTCGGACACAATGAAGAGTAGAGCATCAAATCCTGCCTCAGAAGCCTCTGGATGTCGAGCTGTAATGGATAGTAGGGATGTTATTGTTCGCCATCCTGATGGAGATCTAATATGAGAAGCATTTGCTTTCACTAGACGACTGACTTCCTGTGTAATTTGCTCACAGTATGCGTCTGCTACCCGAGCATCTAGCTTCAAGACAAGTTGTAGAGATCTCAAAAGTTCATCAGCAAGGTTCTCTTTATAAGGAAGCAAGCGCTGGCAGATCCGAAGAAGTCCAAAAACAGCTTTCTCCACCAGAGCACAGGGCATGACAGTTGACTGGACAATGTTAGATATATGATCATACACACCGGGCCAAAGAAGCACAATTCTATCTCGGTTATTCAAGGTAATGGCAATCAACAATTCCAAACAGAAGACTGCTGTATCTTCATCCTCAGGAGAGCTGTTTCCTTTCTGGGGCCGTCCGGCAGCCCATATGAGTGCTTGTGCCAGCTGTAACAGAGATTCAGCCTGTAGAAACTTGCTCTCTGTAAAAATGCTGTCAATATTGCACTTTTGGATGGTTTGAAGGGTGCGCTGATGAGCAGCAAGTTGTTGTTCGGTGGGCTGTGACCTTGGCTCCTCACTGTCAAGAGATAAGAGCTGACTGAACCGACCCATTAAACCCGAGGATCTCTTGGGAGTTCCAATTGACTGTATATGAGCAGCAGATAAAGAACTCGTAAGAGGTTTTCCATGCCCAGCGTCAGCAGAAAGTTCTGATTCATCAGCTGCATCACTGGCCACACGAGCTGGTAAAAGACCAAGCTTGTGCAATCGCAAGATGCAATCAAGGATGTTTCTCCAACCTGTGCGAATGAAGTCACCATACCTGTTGGCAATGGTGAAAACGGTCATAGTAGCCATCCTAGCTTTTGTATCATCACCAAATGCCAGCACAGGCTCCTCAACAGATGATGGGTTCATGAGGGTTGTGAACTTGCAGAGGGACACAACAAGATCGTCAAGTACGTCTTCAAGGTGATGGCATGCGGAGATCTTTGCAACAGCTAAGAATCCATCAATACATGTTTGATAGACTTCTTCATGTTCTGCATGATCAAATACCACAGATATAGCAGCAATTGTTGGCCCTGACATTATAGCAAACATATCACGATCAAGATAGGCTTTAGAATCAGACACGATGAATGGAGAGGATTTCTTAGATTTATGCATCAGATCTATCCATCGGCTTGGGGTCATTTCAGGAAAACCATTTCCTTGCTCCGGAGTAGTACGAATCTCATTCTTACAGATTGAGTGATACAATTCAGAGAGGAAATCTCGTGGAAGATCATTGCCTCCATTTATGTGCCTGCTATTCCGAATGAAATCTTCTTCCGTCATCTTCTTTTTCACTTGAACATTGTGCTGATCTGTATTCAACATTATAAGTGAATAAGAAAGTAGAAGAGCAGCATCCTTATTCACAAGAATTTGAGGCGACTGTTCATAATATCTCTCAGAGAATGCCTCAAGCACCCTCTGTATCTTCTGTGATTCTCCAGGGAGTCGAAAAGTTTCCAAAAACAGCCGCAAAGCAGTATCCAAATTCATGTCCTGAAAATCAAAAGTCCAAGCAAATTCATGAAGAACCTGGACACAAAACTCATCATGATTTCCAAGGAAGTCCCCAACCAGATTTTTATCCAAACCAGCAGTGTACCTGAAAAAGCATGCAACACTCTTGGGATCAAGTTTATCAGGCAAGAGATGGGTTCCTTGCAGGAACTCCAGTCCTTTCTTGGGATCACGATTAAAGTGATCGGCTCCAATCATCAAACGTCTCTTAATGTACTTTTTCCTTCTCACAAATGGAACCCATTGAGTAGGATCACTGTAATTTTCACATTTAACCATCCAGAAAGGAGTATATTCCTCAAGGTTCACAGGAGTATTTTCTAGTCCAGCTCCATTACCAATCCTCTCCGCCATTCCTTGTATAACGGCAATGAGACCATCCAAAGCAAGGATATGCATCGAAGACAAAGGACAATTAACTGGAAAAGCACTCTTGGACAGAAGATTAGCAAGATCTTCAAAGACATTACTGCAAGTTATGTCACAGTCTAAGTTTGCATACATCTCCACCATAAAGGTTTTCTGCCTACAGAAATCAACAAGAGCCTCCATGGCAACCTCCTGCTGCTGATATGAAGCCCCATACCTGCTCTGGGCAAGCCTCAAAATCACACATGAAAAGAAAGCCTCAAGCTGCAACTTCAGCTCAGTGCGCAGATGGTGGTAGAGATTGAGAACAATGCTACAAACCATTGAAAGGATTAGCGAGCTTGTTGACAAACCAAATTGCATAAGGTTTCGAAATAATTCATCTTGGATTAAACTCAATAGCCTAGGGTGATGGCGGAAGGATGGCCCACCCAACTCTATTGCTGAATTTATCAATCCCAAGGCAAAGAGAGGAACATCTTCATCAAAAGCCATGGTATTTGACCTAGCTCCCAACTCCATATGCTCAACTAGATTTAACAATGAACAGAGGAATCGGAAAATTTCCACCATGCAGGGGACCCCATAAGGTTCATTCATAAGATGAAAGTCAAATGGAACCGTATCTTTCGCACTACCATCCTCAAGTAAATTTTCCTCCATTCCAGTTGCCATCAGACCTGATGAAGGATTAGAGTCAAAATTATTGGATGACGATTGACCATCAAATTCATGGCCCACGTTGCCATTCTCCAAAAGTCTGTTTCCAAGCACATAGTCATCATTAGCCCCCCTGCCAGCCTGAACAAGAGAACAAATTTCATAAATTATTTTAACAATTTTGTACTAATTTATGCCAAAGAGCAACTTGACAATTTCAATATTAAAATAAATAATGTGAGGAGTCTCATTCTAAATGTAAGAAACATTAACAAAAACATAAAAATGCAAAACCTTGTATTGTGGACAAAAATTATTTTTGCTATATAATTTTTTTGAAAAAAACAGAAACAAAAACAAAAACAAAAAGATGTATCCATCAACTTTCACTTCCTCTTAGACAAAAATTCTAACACTCATTATCAACATCATCATCAACGTGACTAATAGAAGTACCTTAACTTTAGCACTTATATGCATATATATAAATACGACACATATATATGG
>CM046892.1:11781399-11804706 GCA_025688845.1 Cucumis hystrix | reverse complement strand
GATCCCTTCCCATCATTCTTTCATCATTTTACTTGTTCATTTACTTTCCTGCCCCTCCTTTTATATGTGTGAATGATTGGTGGTCTTACAGATACATACCATAAGGTAAACTTCAACTGAAAAAGAAATACATACCATAAGGTAAAGTAAAACTACCGTGCACAAAATGATAATTTCTTTTCCATTAAGCTTCATCACACATTTAACTATCCCACGGTTTAAAATGTAGCTATTGAGAAATGCAGAGAATAAATTAGTACCTCCTGTTTGCTGGAACTGTTGCCATTGACCAGTGCACGTTCTGTGGTATTGATTTCTGAAAGATGTGAAAAGATACACCTAACAAGCTCATGAACTGTGTGGCGAGCTATCCGTTGCAATAGCTCACCCTTGGTGGCTGCTTGATGCACTATGCGGAAACATGTATTAACAATCGTGCAGACATGCTGATTGCTCAACATAATGGATGCCTTACTTTTCATACAAGCAAGAAGGACCTGAAGTATTTTCATCAGGACCATTTCTTCTGATGCAGGATCTGTTAACTCAAATCTACAACAGGTAACAGCATCAACTATCAAGTGAACAGAGTCTCCAGCGTTCACAGTATTTTGATCAATCATGTCAAGAGTTAAAATCTTGTACACAGAGGATAAAGCAACCCCAGTAATAGGTGCCCCAGTTTCATCTGATCGAATTACATCTAAAAATGGTTGAAGATACACAGCAGGGTTGATGGTATGCCACGGATGCTGCCATGAATATATCTGTTTTCTTAATGACTTCAGTGATTGAATTAAAGAGTGCTCCAATTGATCATCACCTGACATATATCGACCTCCCCATCTTACATTTCTTCTCATAACTGCCAATACAGCACCAATTTCTGAATTAATCATGCAAGCCAAAGCAGTTTTATTTGTATATGTGACATCACACTCCTCAGGTTCTTCCTCAATTGCATTGATTCCAGTTTGCAGCTTCAGGCGCCCCATCTTTGGATATGCTCCCTTCACCGTACTAAAGTTTGTTGAGTACTGTGAGAAGATTGAGCAGAAACCTTGCTAACTTGAGCAATCACTGCTTACGTGGAGAAGAGAAACATATTTATTAGCAACTCTAAATTCAATGAGCTGTACAATTAAAAGTTGGCATAAGAACTCCAGCTAAAATTTTCCTAGAAAGAAAAGATGTACTAGAACAGTTCCAAATTTAAAATTTCCCTAATCAATTTGAAAAGTTAGATAACCCATCAAAGTTAAAATTTAAGTTCCACTAACCAAATGAATTATAGATTAACTTTATATTTATAAGTTCATTATAATAAAGATATCATTCCATAAACCACATCCCACAAAGACTGACGGGAGCAATCATGCTAGAAGACAGCTCATTTCAAGGAACTAGATGTCTAAAAACTGTTTTTTGTTGTTCATAATAGGAAGTTCATGCTTTTTTATATTTTATTTTTGTTTTTTTTTTAAGGTAAGAAATCGAGCATTCGTGGAGAAAAAGGAAAGAATTTGCGAGGGCACTAGAAAAAAAATTTAAAAAGAGACCTCAACTACCTACAAGAACTGGTTCTAGTTCAAAAGAATTAAACCGAGCTGATAAATACAGAAAGACCGATTAGCATCACATAGAGACACCCTCCAACACCGCCTCTAACCTCTAAAAATTCGGCTATTCCTTTCAAGACACACATCCTACAAAATAGCACCCAAAAAAACAAACAAACAAACCACAAGTTCTTCCTTTATGACAAAAGAGAGAGTTCATCAAAACCTCCTCCACAATCGAGCAACAGTCCATTGATGACAACAACTCCAAACAGCCTAAAAGACTGACGCACAGGAAACAAACAAATGGGTAGCTCCTCCACATATTCCTATTGATGACAAAGTAAACACCACTGAAAACACATCACTAAGGATGAATGTCGTTGGACAATATCCTGGATGTTCACTCTACCATGTAAAACTTATGGAGCAAAGGACTGCACTTTCTTAAGGTCTGCACCTTCCTAATAGAGGAAAGACTAAGGTGTTGGTGAAACTCAAAATTATGCTAGATCTAAGATTACATGGAAAAGAACCGACTACAACCATCAGTAGTCAATAATCATAAACATCAGAATGATCCTCTGTGCGAGCCAGATGAAAAGTCTGCAAAAGGGTAGGAAACAGGAATAGTATTAAGTTTGCTTTAGCCTTGAGTTCCAGAAGTCCACATTCTTTCTGATTATATAACAAAATCTCGAGTTACTAGAAACATGAGTCAAGTATAACACCACGAAAAATTTGGGAGCATACTCATCCATGTAAGTGCAACTTACTGGGTAAATTGATTGATGTCTCAAGCACTAATCTAAGAGAGTGTGGAATGCAAAGTTTGGGCCATCATGTATTTCTTCTTAAAAGAAACAACAAAGTTTGGACAGTAGGGGATGGGTCAGAGTGGGGATGAGAAAATCACAAAGAAATGTAACTATTGAAATAGGCAACAAAACCTACTTGTTTTATCAGAAACTTCACTGGGAATTTTTTTATCATTTAACCTAGCACAAAGTGCATCGACTAAGAAATTTTTAGTGTCAATAAGTCTACACTCTCATTTAACGTAATTGTAGTCGTCTTGGCAATGGCTGGAAACACGAACAACAATTTAATAATGGATAAAGGAGAAAGAGAAAAATAGCACCTAAACTCAAAACTTGATCTAAAATCTGATAAACCTTTGAAATACCCACCTTCATTTTTGCTCTCCAATATTCATATTTCAAATTTCATAACGGGAACACTTTTGAGAGCTATAATACGAATCTTGTATCTACAACGAGGAAAAGGGAACACAACCTTGTATATGGATCCAAATTCCACACACAAATTCGAGAAATCCAACAAATGCAACCTGACGCACACTAAATTATCATAGTTAAGCCCGTAAACAAGAAAGTGTCAAATTACATCCGTGTCAACTAGAGGGAGGGTTGTTGCCAATTGAATAGAGTACGTTATAGTAACTTCCTAAGCAACCCAGCAAGCGGTAATGAAGGAGAACAAAAGAGAATCCTACTCGATCACTCCGACCACATAGATGAACAAGGAAATGTCTGTATACAAATGAAACACAGAAATGGAGGCCAAAGATCTAGAAAGCAACGAATTACCTGTAATGCGTAGAGGAGCAAATCCGGTCAACACAGACAGGAAGAAAAGCAGAGATCTAGGGAGAGATTAAAGAGCTTCACTTTTGACAGTGTACACTTGATCTGCCATCCATGGCCTAGATGCAAATCAAAACGAGAAATGCCTAGTAAACAAGAAATCTTGCATAAACTAGGAATTATCAAACCGAACATGGATCCAGGGGGAATTAGAATTTACCTAGATCAGAAACAATTGGAAAACGAAATGATGGAGAGGCGGCGTCGGAATGGGCACGGCCGGAACGGCGGTCGGTAAAGGGCGGGGGTGAGCCGTAAGAGAGGCGACGGCCGGCGAGGAGTGGGGGATCTCCGTTTTCGCGTCTACGACAGTGCGAGTGGAGGGGAAATTCTGAAAGATGAAAGAAAGAAATTTTGAGAGAAAAAAAAAACAAAGAGGAGTATGTGGAATATGAATTTACTATTTTTATTATTATTATTTTTAAAAAAAGCTTGGATTGAATTTTTCACTCCTCAATTTCTTTTTAATTTCCATACTATCTTAACATATGTTATAATCAATAAATTTATTTATATAAGGGGTTTTTTCAAAAATATAACAAAATCATAAAATATTTACACTCTAAAGTACAATTTCGAAAGCATTAAAAGCTTGCATGTCCACAGTAAAAAATACAAAAAATACGTTAGTCAGCACGCGATTACCGGTCACATGCGCACGTATAGTCTTCTTCTAAATGATCGTATATTACCGTCTAAACGAATTATCTACGATCATTTAGGTCATGATACACGATCCCGTAGTTTTTTTTAATGATGGAAAAAAGGCTTCAATTTTAAACGAATATATTGACCATGTTAAACGATTGTGTTGATTATGATAAGCAATCGTTTAGATTATATCCACACAATCGGGTAGTTCTTATTAAACGATGAAAAAAAATGTTTTAAATCTAAACAATTGTGTTGACCATGCTAAACGATCGTGTTGATTATGGTATATGATTGTTTAGATCATATCAACACAATTGTGTAATTCTTTTTAAATGACGAAAACAAAGCTTCAAATTTAAACGATCGTGTTGAAAATGGTAAACAATCGTTTAGATCATGTCAAATTGATATTTAAAATATCTTAATATTTTTGAATATGATGAAGATAAAATATCTTCAAAGAATCTTGTCAAAAACAGTGAAGATAAAATATGAGATTTAAATAGAATAATAAATCAGCTAAAAATAGAAAAAAAAATCCAAAAAGAAGATGAATAAATGACAAAGAAGAAGAAAGAAAAGTGACTAATCTTCCACAATATTCAAAGACAAATATGAAAATTATCAAAATATTGTACCAACTTCGTTGGCTTTTCTTTTTTGTTGGACGGACCATAAATATTTTTGTGTTTCGTTACATTTATGAAAATTAACCTCTATATAATATTAAAAAAATATTCATTTAAAATTAACATCAATTGTTTAATAAATATTAGTTCATATGTCAATAATATTTACATGCATGTTTCTATAGATTTGATAATTGTTCTAATCTATGTTATTATTGGTGTGATTCCTAAAATTGTTTGTACGCTTATTGAATCTTTTAACAATTTTAGAAAATTGTTTTGTAAGCTTAGCTGGGAATCGGTCAAGTTTTCATCCGAACATTTTTCTTTTTTGATAGGAGGTTCTTCATTGTTTAGAGAGTGAAAGGCTACAACTTTTTTCCTTTTTGTGTCTTCTGTCATAAATGGGCATCTCAAAAGTGTGTAAAGATCCAAACAATTCATCAGTTTTAATATTTCAATGTCTTGAGCTTCCTCTGTTACAATAACTTTCATATCAAAACATCCGGGTAGAGATCTTAGAATTTTTCTAACAAGTTTTGACTAATGAATCTTTCACCTAGAGCAAAAGACTCATTAGCAATATCTAAGACTCTAACATTGAATTTAGAAATTGTTTCTTCTTCCATCATTCTTAATATTCAAATTTTGAACTTAGTATTTGTAGTTGTGAAGTTTTTACTTTTGAAGTTCCTTTGTAAGCAACTTCGGAATCTTCCATGCTTCTTTTGGCAAGATACATATATTTATTAAATTAATTAAACACATTATGATCAACTTCATTTTAAATAGCATTTAGTGTACGAGAGTTTTCAAGAGAAGCTTGATCTTCAACATCTGTCCATTGTGTTTTTGGTTTGAGAGTTATTTTCCATCACTTGTAACACTAGGAGGTTCCCACCCAATAATCACAACCTTCCATGTTTTTGCTATCAATAGATTTAAAAAATGCAATCATATGAGCTTTCAAATATGAATAATTTGTTCCATCTAAAATTTGACAGTGAATTATTGATCTACCTTTTCTCATTGATTCCATTGAAGACTCAATGAACTAGAAATCAACCTACTCTGATGCCAATTGGAAAAGTAAAATATATTATTTACTTTTAATTAAGTATTACTTTAATTAAAATTAGGTTGTTAAATAAGGGTATAGGGAAATAAATAAATAGTTTGATAACTTAGTTCAGCGAGTAAACTCTAAACCCTAAACCTGAAATACGAATTTACTATTTTTTATTATTTTTTTAAAGTTTGGATTGAATTTTCACTCGTCAAATTTTCTAGTTTTAATACTATTTATCTATCTATCTACCTATATATATATAATCAATAAATTTGTTTATATAATATAAAAAAATGTTACTTTTTTAAAATTAAGATCAATTGTTTAATAAATATTCCTCGAGGCATCAATATTTACATGTTTCTATAGATTCGATATCTACCTGAGGAGTGAATTGATATCTTTATTATATCGTTAGAAAAATCACAAAACAAAAATAAAGAATAAAATGTTACTTTTTTAAAAAAGGTAATATAATATAAATAATAATATACATTTGGTTTATTATTTTCATCCACGACAATATTTTAAACTTTAAATTCTTTTTAAAAAAATTTAAATAATAAAAAATATATTTTATTTTTAACTTCGAAAATTTATCAATACTTTTCTAAAATTACGGTCTTGATATTTTCGTCCACGACAATATTTTAAACTTTAAATTCTTTTTAAAAGATTTTAAACATTAATTTTAATTCAACATATTGATATGACGATCTTTTAAGTGGTTTAATGATAAAAAATAATGATACGTTTGATTTTTCTTTAATTAAGAAATGTGGGTGTGAATTCAAACATTTTATTTTTCTTTTTCTTTTGATAAATCAATTAGAAGTTGATGAAAAAATAAATTGATTTTGTGGTAATAAATTGATTTTTCCTTGTAATAAATTAGTGTGTGAGAATTTATAAATACACTTCAAATAAAGTAGTATAAACCCAATTACATTAGTTCTGCTTATTTGGCTATTTCTAATAAATAATAAAATTGTATATTGCTCATCTTTCGTCACAATCAACTTTTAATTTTGCATAACTTTGGAACTACGAAAGCTAAATTGATATGTTTTGATGTTTGGAATAAAAATTTTAGGATTAAAAAATTAAACTCGTGAATTTAAAATATGTTTTTTTTTAAAATAATATTATGAGTTTGAGAAAAATCTTCTTTCATCTTCAACTTCTTATTATTTATTGTTGGTGACCATCAACAACAATTGCCAACCGACAATCAATGGTCATTAGGAACTATTTGTTGTGATCATCAATATGACAACCAGTGACTACACACTAACAGATAATTGTGATCATTGACTATTTGTTGTTGTTAGTCATCAACAACTTTTTCTCTCCCCAATCCTTTGGATTTCTCATTCGGGCCTTCCTTCATTTTCAAAAATGAGAAAATAGAAGATTCCCTTATGGTCGAGTTTCAACACTAATAGAAGTGTTGATTGTGCTAGACGGGGATCATTGAATTACTTACAATCGGTTTTTGTTTTTGTTTTTCATCTTCTTCCTCCCTTTTCACTTCTATCTAATTTGTACTCAAATTTTACAAAAAAAAAAGTTAAAAGAAAAAAAAACCAATTCTTTCATCTGGAAGCTCTGATCAATAAAGTTGAAAGGATAAGAGTCTCTAAAGTAGTAAAACCGTTTCACAGAGACCAAAATTTTAAATTAATTGAAATTTTAAATTCTCATACATTGACAATTAAATTAAAGAAAACTACTCTAAAAGTTTGGCCAACCATGTACTTGAAAAATTAAGAGAATATAGAGATTTATTCTCGTTGACAACTCAGAACCTACAAAATGCCACAATTGGGAGTCACGAATAGAATACCATCACTTGGCTACCACCTCATTCCCTATTCACTTGGCCATCACTTGGTTTTGTTCGTGGGAACTAAACTTGAATTTGAAAGTTGTTTGAATTTAGAGAAGGAGATATTTTTTGTCTTCACAGAACGTTATGTGATATGAATATCATCTCGGTTCTTTCTGTTTTGCACATACCAAACAATACGTAGGGCAAGAGAGAAGATAGAATAACATGAAGAGTATCTCAGGTTTGAAATAACTCTTACGCAGGGGAGTTGTTTTTTTTTTTTAATTAAAAATTAAACAATAATCAATTTAATTAATCAATTAAGCAAGTATAGCAAAAAAAAAATTAAGATTATTTATAAAATATAGTTTAAATTTTAATTAATCCATTAATTCAACAATTAATGATTAATTAAATATAATTTAATTGAAATCATATTTAAATGAACCTCTCTCACATACCCTATAGTTTTAATTCAACTAATTTAACTAATTAGTTAATTACCACATATCCAATTATGCAAACTCATTATATAGGATACCTCAATCCACATGTCAGCTATATTAAAACGTTGATTATTACGTTTGTATCAAATATAAAGTGGGTTGTATTTCTTAGTGTTACCATGTAATAAATCTTGTCTTATCTTCGTACTATATACCCTGTAGACTATATTTTGAACACTTATTTATTCATTAGACAGTCTAGAATGCTAGTTTTTTTAATTTAGATTTATTGAGACAAGATTAATACTAAATAATCAATAACTCTTATTGAAAGAATAACAATAACATTTTATTGACAACGATCCATTATTTCTATTTACTATATTTACGAGTTTTATGACATAAAACTCAACAGAAGTGACACAACTAAATTTTTTTTCCTTTCCTTCTTCTTCCTTCATCTTTTATTTAATTCTTCATTTCCTTCTCTTTCCATCTATATTTATAAACAGATAAATAGAATAGAAATGCTATATAAATGTAAACCTCAAGTTTAGAATTCATTTTATGACAACAAAAAAGAAGGGATAAACGAGAAATTTAAAAGAAAATTAAATTGTAAACATGAGCTCAACTAACACCTGTATGTACTTGAGAATAAGAGGTTTCAAGTTTAAATTTTCCACCTAAATTGTACTAAAACACAAATGATAAAAAAAATCTTATGAATAAAAAAAAATCGAAATTATTTACAAAACATAGCAAAATCTATTACTATTTTGTAAATAGTTTTAATTTTTTTGCTATATTTAAAAATGCCCTATAACAAAACTAAATTTGTTATAAAGTGTCTTAGTAAGCTAAATTTCTAACTTTGCTACTTTGTCATCAAAAGGACTTGTTTGAAAAATATTTTGTATTTGGTTTTTGTTTTCTAAAATTAAACCTATAAACATTATTGTCACCCCCAAATTTCTTCCTATGGTATCTACTTTTTACCAATGATTTAAAAAACCAAAGTCAAAATTTGAAAATGAAAAATAAGTAGTTTTTAAAAGTTTGTTTGGCCTAAACAAAGAGAGATATAGGGAGATTAAAATACTTTGGCCCGTTTGATAACCATGTTATTTTTTGTTTTGTTTTTAAAAATTATATCTATAGACACTATTTTCACCTTCCAATTTTCTTAATTTTTTTCTACATTTAAAAAACCATGCAAAAATTTGAAAACTAAAAAAAGTCGCTTTCAAGAAGTTGTTTTTGTTTTTGAAATTTAATTGAGAATTCAATGATCGTATTATATTTAAGAATATGCAAATCATGGTAAAATATGGAGAAGAAATAAGCTTAATTTAAATAAAAATAAAATAAAATGGTTACCGAAAGATGCATTGTTCTGTCTTTTATATATATCTATTAGTTATAGAAGCAAAAATTGTGTTACACATATATAACACACACTAAATAATTAATCGATTGACCAATTGGATGGATGTGATCTAATTTAAAATAAACTTTACTTTATTTCATTATTTAACCACAGCCCTATTGGAAGAAACCAAAACCAAAATCAATATTAACCCTACCTAATTAATAACCCAGATTGTACCCAAATAGTTAATATGATGGTAAAGACATTTTCTGGTGACAGTAAACTTAATGAAAAGAAGACAATGCATTATGGTTATTAATTTCTTACCTACTTTACTAATATAAAAGTTAACTAGCTAGCATGACCATATGTATGCAGTTAAGGTTAAATTATAATCCACCTTAAATTTTTCTTAAACAAAGTATTTTTCACATCTTTTAGAAAATATCTACTACGTTGTTGTTTGCACGTACTACAAGAACACAAGGGAATGGTTGACACATAAAAACGTTAGCGAAGGACGAAGAAGACGTAGGCCAAATCGTTATCGATGCACTTTGAGACGTCGGCAACAACGTCGAAAAAAACACGTAGGGGAAACATTGGCCGACGTTGTGTATGACCCACATCGGCGAACCATTATCGTCGACGTAAGGCTTACTGACACGAGGAGGGCATCGATAAAAAGTGAAAGACGAAGTGGATGTTGAACGTCGGAATTGCTAATACCGATGTTCCGTCAGGAAAAGCCTTTCCCCGACACATGGCCAAGATGTCAAGGAAGGTGACCTACGCTGACGTCGACCATGCGTCGGCAAAAACTTAATTTTTATTTTTTTAAAAAATTATTTATTTTATTATTTTGTTGTTGAATATTGTTCTCGATTCCCTGTTTGGCAAGAAACATAATGTGCAATAAGTTATAAAATTTAAGAAATTACAATTTTATAGTAAATCAAATACAATATATGTTCAAAACGTACAAATAATATGTTCAAAATGTTTAAAAACAATTACATTAAAGTAAAAAAAAAAAAAAAAAAAAAAAAAAAAAAAAAAAAAAAAAAAAAAAACCTACACCTATCTTCTAGATATCCACTAGTCGCGAACGCCACATAAAAATTCAAAACTTTCAAATGACAAAATGGAATCAAACAAATATTAAATGTTTAAAAGTATGTACCCCAAGTGTTCATGACCCTCTATTTTGCCGACTCATATCCTTGATCATCTTTCTCATCTGTTCCATTTCCCGTGCATAGTTTTCTTCCATTCTTCAAACTTTTAGTCCATTTGTCTATCACGATCTGCTATTTGTTGATCAAGGTTTGCCACTAGTCGGTCTCACTCCTCCTCTCTTAGTCTTTGTTCTTCAATCGTGCGGTTAGCGTTTGCAAGGTTGTTCCTAAGTTGACTAACCTCCACTATGTGTGTGTGGTGGTTGTAAGAGGAGGAAGAAGAGGAAGCAGAACTCTTCCTAGACTTGGGTTTAGGGCCCCAACCAAAACCTTTTGAGTAGCCCGATCGTCAACCCAAAACAGTCTCGCATATCTCGTCCTTAGAGGGTGGTTGAGAACCTTCTGGGACGGGCTGGGACTAAAGTTCTAACATTTGATTCTGCACAATAATACAAGCTAAGGTTAAGAGAGATCATCGAAATTTAAATAGAAAGTAATAAAAGGTTTTGGTCAACTTACATATGTGTCCTCTGCTGCCGATGAAACGAACTCGCTAGTACTACTAGCTTGTGTCTCTCTAAACAACTCGACACGATCCCCTGGGCGACTGCGTTCTACAGTGAACTTGACTTGTTACTAAAGGAATGACTTGGAACCGCTCCTGTAGTTGTAAGGCTGCTTCGCTTTAGCGGTCTTACAAGCATTCGATTGCTTGCACAATCAGACAAAGTGTAAAAAGTTATATCCAAAAAAATTAAATGAATTACTGTTAATTGATTTTAAAGTAAACAACATAAATCACCTGGAACTGTCGAGTCATGTAATGGTCACAAAGAAAGTGCCAATCTGGTACCCGATTGACCAATCTAGGCAGTGGATTTTCCACGTGCTTCTTCAGGGTCACTGTACTTCTTGAAGTGTCGGTGGTTGTCTCCTCTAAACTCCTTCCACACGCTGGGAATTTGATGCTCAACAAACCTATTAAGTGTTGGATCTTCGAGATCCAACATAAACATTGCTACAAAAGAAATAGATTTGAGAATTAGTCTTTTACATATGTAGGTTCAACATATATAGAAATATATATGTTATAAAATTTACAAACTTACCCCTAGGCCGCCCTTGACGACCTCAATGCTGAAACGAAGGGCGTGTGGCGAGACATGTCTATCTCCTTCTAGGGTTATTGAAATGGGAATTCTCCCATTTTGCTGAACGTATCTCTCCAACTCAATGTTTCTTAAGTATTGTTGCCTCCTCGGAATGAGAGTTGGAGAGGGTTGAGATGGCTCTACAAAGAAAAACAACCTATTAGATTGGACAACAACCATGATTACAAGTATCTGAGTGTAACGAGACTAACTTGAAGTGTCACCCACTGAGGACAATTCTCCCGCATTATCTATCACCTCCAAATTGAGAAAAATGTATGCATCATGATTACCGACTGAAAAGCTAGACATAATTCATGTAGACATAAAAACCAACAAACGTTAAACAAAATGTGACTACCGCAAACTATATGTATAGAAAATTCTTGTAGATCCAACCAGGCGTTTGTGGTATCATTGCTTTTTTCTTCAATATTTAACAATGTACCGACCATGTTGTCACAAACATTTTTTTTAATATGCATTACATTAAGTTTGTGACGAATAAGTAGTCTCGGCCAGTAAGGAAGATTGTAGAAAATACTTTTCTATGTCCAATTAAGAGCTCTCTTTTTTCTTCTATCTTTCAACGGATGATGCATACTCATAACTAGAAACTCCAACGAATATAGTTGTTTCGAGATTTCTTGGTCATTCATTACCATTGGAGATGCCTTACACCCTACTTTTCCATCATGTAGTCTACTTCTACGCTAAACGTGGTTAACTGGAAGATAGCGTCAATGTCCCATGAAAGCTATTTTTTTATTATCCCGAACGACGATCTATCTCCCATGCAGATGAGACATGTTTGATACCTCTTCGTACTCCACCCAGATAGATCACCATTTGCTGAAAAGTCATTAATTGTCCATAACAAGGCTGCATACAACTGAAAACACTGATCTGTAAGACAGTCATACGTACGCACACCAAAAGTCCATAGTTTTTTTAATTCCTCAACTAATGGCCGTAGGTACACATCAATTTCCCTACTAGGGGATTTTGGGCTGGGAATGAGCAAACACATGAAGAATTTTAACTGTTTCATGCATTTTTATGACGACAAATTGTAAGGAATTAACACCATAGGCCACATACTGTACGAGGTACTTGTTGGAATTTATGTCCTAAAACTCGTAGTTTGTAATCATATTCTATTCATTAAAGTTGTTATTGATAGTTTAATCTTAAAGCCAATAAATAAGGACCCAATGCTATTATTAAGTAAACTTGAACTTTATATGAACTTTAATCTTAAAGCTAATAAACTAAGGACCCGAGGCTTAATCTTGAAACTATGAACTTCTATTCACACGAGATTATCCTTAAATCTGCATAGGTAAGGGCAGCTCAGTAGCGTTGGCTCAATAAGCCTCCCATTTCACTCCTACATGCTTTAGGGTTAGTAGATAGGTTCCTCTTAATGAATCCAAGTCTTAAACAAGGGGCTCCACCCTCTCGTTGGCCCAAGAGGTATTCAATTTAGTTGTTGGACCTTAAATCAATTGTTCGATAACGAAAGTCGTGCAAAAGTAAATGACAGGTGAAGAAATAGGCGAAGAAGATGAAGAGATGGGGAACAAACGCGAAATCGGTATTTGGCGGTGAAGAAATATCCAAAGAAGATGAAGAGAGAGGTTTCAAATGGAACAAAAAAAATTTAGGGTTTCAAATGGAATGAACGAAGCTAAACTGATTTGACCGTGAAGAAATATCTGAAGAAGATGAAAGAGACGGGTTTCAAATTGAACGAAAATTTCTTAGGGTTTCAAATGTAACGAACGAAGCTAAACCGACCAAAGTCCAAGAATGATTTGAATGTTTGCAGAGATTTTAACGTTTATAGAGATTAGATGGAGCTTCCCATTAATGGCAATATGTATAATTTTATGGTTTTTGGGGAAATTATACTTTCATAAGGTTTAATTGGATGTGAGACCTGTTATTTAATTACATGTATTTGAGTTTTAGGGAACAATTGTATTTAGGACTTAAGTTTTTCAACTGGGTAGGGGCATTTGAGGCATTTTTCCATTTATTATTTTTCTTCATATTTTCTGTTTTTCAATTCTAATAATTTAAAAATAATTTTGTTATTTTTGCAAGGTAAACCTCCTAATTTATCATTCTTCTCGTAGGTTGTAAGTTATTTGTAAGTAAAATAAAATATATTTATAAGTTAATTAGATTTTTTTAATTATCGATAACAATTCCTCAACTCTTTGAAAGTTAAATAAAAATGATTATTTAACTAAATAATATATAATAAAAAACAAACTTCAAAATTCCTAAGGGGCCGTTTGGCCCAAGGGTTGTCACTATTGGGTTAGGGTTATGGTAACCCAACCCTTGTTTGGAGGAAGGGTTATCATAACCCTTGTTTTAGGTTTATCATAACCCCTCTTCCCTCTCTTTCTTCTTTCTCAATCCCTTTTTAACTCCCCATAAACCTACTTTTTCAACTCCTCATAATCCTATATTTTCAACTTCCATAATTTTATTATTTCATTTCTTAAAAAAAAAATTACTATTTTATTTATCAAATGTCATTTATTTTTAATTAATTTAATAATCTTAAAAGAATATTATTTTTAATTTATTTTATTTACGAAATTAATTTTAATTAAATACTAATTATGATTAGTTTACGCATTTAGCCCTCGTATTAAATTTGTTTAAACTTTATTATTTCATGTCTTTTATTCTTTTTTCACCTTTCAAATATTTATCTAAACTATTTCGGATAAATTTAAGTTAAATAAATTTCTAAAAAAATGAATTTTATTAAATTTATAAAAAATCAAAACAAAATCAGATCAGACGATTTAATATTAAATAAAATAATTTTTGAATCCTTAAATAACCTAAAAAATGTATAAAAAATATATATATTTTTTGAAAGTATTTAAACTTTAAATGTATAAGAATTTTCTTTTAAAAAAATCAATTTAATGGCGAAATTTGATTTAAGATTTATTTGAATTAAATTTTGAATCTAAATTTTTTACCAAATTATTCTCCTACTTTTCAAAATGTATTTTTTTTCTCTTTCTTCTTCCTTATTTTTATATCTTTCATTGATTCATTATAATTTTTTATCATTTTTTGTTGCTCCTTAGAACCACAATCCTCTAATTTAAAAAGAAAAAAAAAAACATAATGTTTAGGTATGAAGAAAACTAAGATTGTTTTATCTTTAAAAAAATAGTAATTTATTTGACTATAACGATTACTTTAAAAAAAAGTTGAAAATTTCATGTCGTATTTAAAGAAATTAAGGCAAATTGTTTTGCAAAAACTAGGACGATTTGGTAAATTAAATATACAAAATTTGTGTATTGGAGTTAGAATATGAATTTTTTTTAAAAAAAATTAATAATTTATTTGCACGTAACAATTACGTCAAAAAGTTAAAAATTGACGTCGTATTTAAAAAATGACTGAAAAATCTTTTACGAAAATAGGTCATTTCAAAAAATTAATTATACGAAATCTATGTATTATTTAGAATACAAATTTCTTTAAAAAAATCAATAAATTATTCGCACGTAACAATTACGTAAAAAAATGTTAGAAATAGACGCACATTTAAAGAAACTACTGAAAATTATTTTAAGAAAATATGATAATTTGGTAAATTAAATATACAAAAATTTGTGTTGGATTTAGAATAGGAATTTAAAAAAAATGTATAAGAAAATAAATTTCATAACACTACCTACATAACCTTTCCTCAAACACATCTTATCATAACCACCTCATAACCCTTCATATATAACCATTCTTCCAAACACATTTTATTATAATCACCTCATAACTCTTCCTATGTAACTCTTACTCCAAACACATATTATCATAACACTAGCTTTATCATAACATTAACTCCCCATAACCCAACCCTTCCCCCAAACATGTGGGGGTGGGGATGTTGGTGGAGCTCCAAAACCCTAACCAAACCCCTTTCTTCATTTTCTTCCTTCCAAATCCCAAAATGTCCAAAATTTCCTCAACATTTCTTCTACATTTCATCCATAAACGTTTTCTCACTACCATTTCTACTTCTACATTGCCTTTACCCTTTGTTTCTACCATCCAATTCCTCACTAATTCATGTGCCCTTTCTTCAGGATCCCCTACCTCCGCCGGTCGAAAGCTCCAATTCGATGAAAAAAACATCCAGCAGTACGAAGCCATTATCGGTTTCTTCAAATCACGTGGATTCGACAATCCACAGATCGCCAATTTGGTCTCGAGGCACCCTTTTATCCTTCAATCCAGAGTATCCACCAATCTGAACCCTAAATTTGAGTTCCTCCAGGAAATCGGGTTCGTCGGTCCTTTACTTCCTAAGCTAATTCTATCAAACCCTTGGCTTCTTTTCAGGAGCTTAGATTCTCATTTGAAACCATCGTTTTCTTTCTGGAAGAAAAATCTTGAATCGGTTGAACAAGTAACTGCTGCTATTTCTCGTTCTTCATGGCTTCTAACTTCTGATTTTAAGGGTATCTTAAAATCTAACATTGATTTATTGGTCAGTGAAGGAGTATCTTCTAGGGCTATAGCGACATTGATTGTAATGCAGCCTAGAACTATAATGCGAACAATTGATAGAATGATTCAATTAGTGAAAACGGTTAAAGAATTGGGCTTTGAACCAAAAGCTCATACGTTTGTTCATGCACTTAGAGTAAGGGGTTCAATGAGTGATTCAATTTGGAAGAAGAAAATAAATGTTTTGAAGAGTTTAGGATGGTCTGAGAAGGAGATTTTTACAGCATTTAAGAAATTTCCACTTTATTTAACTTGTTCAGAGAAGAAACTGAGGGATGTTGCAGATTTCTGTTTCAACACTGCCAAGTTGGATGCAGGAACTCTAATTACTTACCCTGTGTTATTCAAGTTGTCAGTCGACAAGCGGCTCCTACCGATGTACAAAGTTCTTGAGGTTTTGAAGGTGAAAAATCTTCTTAAGAACAAAAAGATCGCTCGAGTGTTTGTACAAGGGGAGAGAGAATTTGTGGAGAAATATATTGTTAGGCATTTGGATGAAATCCCATATCTGATGGACATATACCGGGGCAATGTCGCAGCCGAAACCAAATGTGTTCTATAGGATTGGAAAGTTGTAAGTTAACAACGTTCTTATAGTTTAAATTTGAGCATCATGGTGTTCAAAGGGGAGAGCACTTTTGTTGTTATCAAGCCTACTGTTTCTTCTTGAGCTTTTCAAGATCTTTCTCTATGTATTTTTCAGGTAAATCTATTTGGTGTATATTTGATCATAGACATGTTAATCTTGAAATTTGAGGCTGGAGGCCTTTTTGCTTTTCCCTTCCTAATCTTCTACTCTTTCCTTGAACTTTTGTTAAGTTTGTAGACTAATTTTGAATCCAATGATGTTGAAATAGAGGTGATTTTGTTCATTCATATTATGAGATGAGAGACATTAGACTTTTTGAATATTCTGACTTGGACTCTAATTCTTTTGCTATTCCAAATAACCGTCTTATTATAAGATTTGGGTAAATGACAAACATTCTCATGAAACTCATTTTGAACTCATTTTTATTTAAACGGTTTGAAAATACACCACTAAAGCTTAACTATGAGAATCATCATAGGCAAGATTCATCAAATTCTCACAAGTCCATTCAAGTTTTTTTTGGGTAAATTTACATAAAACATGATTTTCTCATAGATTGGAACATTTTTCTATAATAATGTGAAGGTATAAACTAATGTCAAAAATAGATTGGAAAGAACTATTGACAAATATATAATAGTTTTGGGTCCACACTTTATTTTTTATTATTAATATATATAAATAATGAAAAATAAGATGTGTGTCCCAGAATTACTCTATTTTTGTCCGTTTTGTCCCAACCTTATTTTTAACATTAGTTTATATTTTCACATTATTTTAGAAAAAAGTTCTATAGATTGATAATGTGAACTAAAAGAAAATGTTGGGAAAATAGTAAAATACTCATATATACATAGAATTTCAGCTACTCTAAAATAAATCGTTATTACACTTTAATAACTTACACTATCTAATCAAAATTCAACCGAGCCTTCATCTCCACTTTCCTTTTTTGATTCTCCATCTTCCACCCTTCTCTTTCCAAGTCCAGATTCAGGTTACATTCTATTTTCTTCAATCGAACAAACCCTAAAATTACACCTTGAAGCAGAAAACTCTAATCTTCATCCTCCTTTTCTAACTTCATCATGCATTTACATTTGAAGTATCAATCTCATCTTCAACTCCATCATGCATTTTCAAGAAGAACAATATAAACAAATTACAGTCTCATAGTCCCATTTGAAGCATGCAAACACTCATCTTCATTTACCATATTTCATCTTCCATCTTTGATCTTCAAGTTTATAGCCTGCAATGCAATCTCAATTAAGTATATAACAACATCTTCATTCAAGTAGTCTATCATTGATGGACTATGTTACAAATATTAATCTATCACTGATAAATCATAGGAGTTTATTAACGATCGAAGTAGTCTATCACTAATAGACTTTGCTACATTTGCAATTTTTCAACAATGTTGCTATTTACTTAATTATTATTCCTAAAATTACTATTCATCATAATTAGCCTAAAAGTATTAAATTGTCAATATTTTCTACTTTGTCCCTGTCATTTGTTTATATTCTCACATTAGAATAAATTTATTAATGACCATGTTTTCGTCATTTTTTAACACAGTGATATTACTTTTATAATTAACTCGAGAATATGAATGTGATTTGTAAGTAAAATAAATAAAGTATTTCCTAATAGGAATAAATAAAGAGAAATTAAGTTAATTAGATTTATTTAATTATCCTTAACAATTACTCTATTATTTGAAATCATTCATAATTAGTTTTCTATGGGTTCATCTCTGTGGGGATGTTCGCTTCGTGGAGCTCAAAACCCTAAACCCTTTCTTCATTTTCTTCATTTCAAATCTCAAAATGTCCAAAATTTCCTCCACATTTCTTCTACATTTCATCCATAAACGTTTTCTCAATACCATTTCTACTTCTACATTGCCTTTACCCTCCGTTTCTACCATCCAATTCCTCACTAATACATGTGCCCTTTCTTCAGGATCTCCTACCTCCGCCCAATTCGATGAAAAAAACATCCAGCAGTACGAAGCCATTATCGGTTTCTTGAAATCACATGGGTTCGAGAATCCACAGATCGCCAATTTGGTCTCGAGGCGACCTTCGATCCTTCAATCCAGAGTATCCACCAATCTGAACCCTAAATTTGGGTTCCTCCAGGAAATCGGGTTCGTCGGTCCTTTACTTCCTAAGCTAATTCTCATTTGAAACCATCATTTTTTTTCTTGAAAGAAATTCTTGAATCGGATGAACGAGTAACTGCTGCTGTTTGTCGTTTTCCGAGGCTTCTAACTTATGATTTTAAGGGTATTATAAAAAGTAACGTTGATTTTTTGGTCAGTGAAGGAATGCCTTATAGGAATATAGCCAACATGATTGCAATGCAGCCTATTACTATTTTGCAAAAGGTTGATAGAATGATTCAAGTAGTGAAAACGGTTAAAGAATTAGGCATTGAGCCAAAGGGTGCCATGTTTGTTTATGCGGTTTTATCAAGGAGTTCAATGAGTGATTCAACTTGGAAGAAAGTAAATGTTATGAAGAGTTTAGGATGGTCTGAGAAGGAGATTTTGACAGCATTTAAGAGATATCCACGTTATTTAACATGTTCAGAGGAGAAAATGTGGGACGTTGCAGATTTCTGTTTCAACACTGCAAAGTTTGATCCAGGAACTCTAATTACTTACCCTATGTTCTTCATGTGTTCGGTCGAGAAGCGGCTCCAACCGAGGTACAAAGTTATTGAGGTTTTGAAAGTGAAAAATCTTCTTAAGCACAAAAAGATTGCTTGGTTGCTTTTACAAGGGGAGAGAAACTTTGTGGAGAAATGTGTTGTTAAGCATTTGAATGAAATCCCAAATCTGATGGACATATACCGGGGCATTGTTGCAGCCGAGACCAAATGTGTTGTTAGGATTGGGAAGTTGTAAGTTAAGAATCTGTCTTATAGTTTAAATTTGAGCATCATGATCTTCAAAGGGGAAAGCATTTTTGTTCTTCCGTTTCAAGGAAAACTGCTTCTTGAGCTTTCCAAGTTGTAATTTAATAATTCTATTCTTTTGACTTGAAAATAGGGCTTTAAAAAAGAATAGCAAATTATGACTTTGTGAGTTAGGCTATTGTAGTTTATTAGTATTAAATTTAACCCTCTTTAGTTTGTAATTAAATTTTTATATATTTTGATAATCGAAATTTGAAGATTAATGTTCTCATTTAGGGACAATATTCATTTTGTGTTATATGTAATCATAGTTATTTTATAGTGTATTTTTCCTATGAAATTTTTTGTATTCAAGTATGCTATATTGCACGTACACTTTATTTGTTTATATATAATAACAAAACATTATAACAAATGGGAAGAAAATATACTTGATTTTAGAAAATAAAAAATAAATGGTCAACAAATGGGAACTTACTTATGAATTCTTAAAATTAAGAAGAAAGATAAAAAAAATTGTTGGTACAATAAATAATAATATTATTTCGAACCCTCCAAATACAATGTCTTTTTTAATTGTTGTATGCTTTGTTGGTACCTTGCTTATAGGATAATTCATATATTCAAAGTACATGAATTTGAATGGCTCCAAGATGAGGCATTATATTGCATATTTCACAAAGAGAGTGTATTTTGCTAGACAAGATTGTAACAACATCCCTATAATAATGCCAAATATATTTACAAAATTTTGGGGTTTGTTATATTTAAAATAATTTATTAAAAATATCGAATTATATTTTAGATTAAATTCCTTAATTTTAGCACAAATTACGTTTATTCATTTTTTTTTTTTTTTTTTAAAAAAAATTCTATTTTGGTGGCAACACAAATTACGTTTTGATGAGGAAGCTACTCGGAAAAGAATAAAATTCTTTATTTTGCGTCAAATGTATGAAAAATTTGAAGATTTTGAAGCGTACGAATCTTGAAGATCCAATCTTTTCTGCAACTGATAGAAGACTTTGGAGGGACCAAGAGTTTTAAGAATATTTTTCGACTCTGAAGAGTTACAAGTGTTTCAAGAAGTGAAGAGAGTGATAACATTTGAATGTCTGCACAATTTGAGGAAGATGTGAAATAACTGCAGAGATTATGTGGAGCTTTGATGGTGATAGGTGTTATTTTTCGAATTTTAGGGGAAAAATAGAATTTTGATAGGTTTTAACTATGCATGAGAAATTTAATTTAATTATAAGGTATTTGTTGTTTATTAAATAATTGTAGTTAGGATTCAAGCTTTTCATTTAGCTAAAGACATTTAAGACATTATTTCAACCATTTTTTTCATATTATTTTGTTTTGCTATTTTATGAATTTAAATAAAAAAATTGCCATAAATAAAAAATAAATCTTATATTTTGCCATTCTTGTCAATCCATTATTATTTATAGAGTTTTGTCTGAAGTGAGTATATCTCGGTTGGTCTATAGATCTGGGCCTTGTCTCAAAGGTATTTGGGCCACAAATAGGCCTATTACTCCATTGAACTTGGGCCCAAGTATTAAATCCAATAGTCAAAACTATTTGTAATTACCAATATTTATCGGGACTTTTTATTATGGATAGAATTTGATAAATTTTATTATATTTATAATTTTTTAAAAAATGTTGCTATATACTTAATTATTCTGAATCTTATTACTAAATTTGCAGCTATTTCGTTATTATATTCAATGATATTGACGAAGATACACAACAATATTGGAATGACCAACTTCTCTCTTCACTTTTTAGTGGATACATAAAAGACTTTTAATGAGTCCAAAATTGAATTATTTATAATTTCATCGTTAACTTAAGAAATGAATGATCTAAAATTTAGAATTTAGAATTTGGTTAGTTGTACTTAGCTAGTTGTAAGCATTTATGTCTCTACAAAAATGAACATCATACATTTTATTGACGTCTACTTAGTGTTTAGACTCAGTAGTACTAGTATCGTTTTACTAGTACACATACAATATATGCATGTATCTATGAGTTTGAGGACATTTTTTGAATTTGAATTTGAATTTGTATTGGATGGGGGATTTCTATATTTGAGTTTGTTTGGTTTAATTAGAAAGTTTGTGTGCGTTATTTATATTTGGTAAGATTATGTTCATTATTTTTTTAATATGGATTAGAGTGGTAAAATAATATAATCTATTAGATACAAACTTGAAAAGATTAGTATCTCTATTGACCGTTTTGAAAAACTCATACTTCAAGAAATATAGAAACTAAATAATAGATACAAATCTAAAAATTTAAGGATTAAAATTGTAATTTAACTCGATTTTAAATTTATCTAATGTATGCCATCATTTTATTTTTTGAGTTAAAAATAATTTTTATTCTTGAACTATAGTTGGTAACAATTTAGAGCGTTAAAGCGAACTTAGCTCAACATAATAGACATCACCTCCCATCTAGAGGCAAGATGTTCAAATCCCCCAACCTCCAATTGTAAAGGAGAAAATAAGATAGTGACTTTCAAATTTATAACAATTTAGTCTTGAACTTTAATAGTTGTAATAATTTTAGTCCATATTCTTTGAAATTTTTTATAAGTTAGTCCCTTGTAAAATCTCTCCAAAATAAAGTTTATAAACTAAATGTTTACAAATCTAAAAATACAAGCACTAAATCGTTATGAATTAAAGTTAAAAATTAAATGTTCGTTTACCTTGAATGTCAGACTAAAAGAGTATTTTAATATCTTTTTATTTTAGAATATATTTCTAGTTTAATTAAGGTTTGGGAGTGATTTTAAAAGGATTTGCAACCACAAAATTCATGTTTAAAATCACTTCAAAACGGTTCTTCAATCACTCAAATTGAATTATTACTTAATTTTGTACATATATTTAAAAGCAATTTTTATATCACTAAAATTAATTTTGAATATTAGAAAAATGTATTTTAAAATAATTTTGGAAAAAACAAAGATTTTAAAATCATAAATATTGTATGAGTAGTAGTTGAACTAAGCTATGGATGAGGATGACAACGTTGATAAAAATAATAATGAAAAAAGTTTATAAACTAATGGGTATAAATTAAGTTTTATTTTCATGTTTCAAATTATCTATAATATGTTTTTAAATTGATCTTTAAAATTGAAAATTAGCAACACTGTGATTTAAAAAGACAAAAAATTGGCAATATATATACAAATTAAAAGTTTGATTTTGAAATTATGTTTAAAAATATAGAGAGATAGAGAGTAGTTTATATATAATATAGACAAAGTAGAAGGTGGAATTTAATTTGTAATTGTGCCTCTATACGTATATATTATTATTAGCTCCACAATGTACAAAGAAATTAATTGCAAACTTTGGGCTAACCATACCTACCCTAATTAATTTACCCTTAAATTTAAATCTTTGCAACAAATAATTAGTTTAGGAAAAAAAAGTTTAATGATCTAATTATATATATATATATATAAAAAATAATCTTATATAAATCTTTAAAGCTTTATTGTATATGTATAATTATAAAAAAATTATCAAAGAAACTTTAATTCAAATTCAATGATAATTTATATCACATTCATCCTTACCGATTTGAGGTTGGATATTTCATTCCTATATTTTGCTTTTTTTTTTTTTTTTAGTATAGGG
>CM046892.1:11676175-11773259 GCA_025688845.1 Cucumis hystrix | reverse complement strand
AAATGTATATATAAAAAGATTTTATATTTTTATAAGAAAAGGTGATATTAAAAGGTCATATCTCCCTGATGACTGATAGTAAGGAACATACATCACTAAATTAACTTCAAATACCCCTTTTAACTGTTTTATTACCTTTCTCTTTTTCTTTCTTTTTTCCCTTTTCCTCTTTCCATTCCCCATAAATTCCCTTTTTCCATTTCCTAATCCAAATTCCTTTTTTTCTCTCTCTCTCTATGTCTTATCAAAATAGGTAAATTTTGGATAATAATGCTTAAAATTATTATCAAACAAAAACAAACACCTAACGTATTATCTTTACTAATCTATGAACTTACTCTCGATACGTTCTATATTAAACTGATTATGATTTTTTTTAATATTTATATTTATATTCAACTTGTGTGTATGTGAATGTCGAGTACATCATCGAGTTAAAAGAAAAAAAGCTAAATGAACTTATTAGACACACTGAGATACAATTAGTTTAGTCGATCCCTAACTAGTCCTAGTCATTGTTATTGGATTTTAATCTATGTACTCTTGTTATGTATTGATTAATTATAATGAAATGAAGTTTGAGATATATGATTAAGAAGATAACTACCGATTGTGTGTTAATATAGTTGGGGATATCTTAGCTCACATTATCGTATCTTTCTAAAAATAATATGTCCTAAACTTGTAATTCAACTTTCTTTTTTCAAGCAAAGGAGGTCACACCAAGTACTTTTCTTACTCCTCCTCTCACAAATGAGAGAAAATTATCCAAATAAAATTCTTTTCAAGTCAAACATCTCTGATAGAATATAACAAAGTTGCAATTTATTTTATATATATATGTATGTATGTATAGTTTAATTATATGGAAAAAGAGACAACAGAAAGTCTTATCTCTCTATCAAAGCCACTATTTACGCGTCCTTTCTAATTCTTTATATCTTGCTTTAACCTACTGTTTGTGGGTTCTATACATGTCTTTATATATAACATAATGTTTCCTATATACAAACAAAATTTAACCTATGATTTTCAAATTCTATAGCTATGTAGAGTACATACATATGTGCATGTAACATTTTACATTTCAACTTAATTTTTTTTTCATCATTAATGCTTTTGTTTTGTGTTGAGGAACTAAATATATGAATTTCAAATCCTATAGCATAGGTAGCCACACACACACACACACATATATATATATATTGTAACATATTAATAATATTTTCAACACTTTTCTTGTTTTGGATAACCACTATTAATGCTTTTTATGGATCTCAACCTTCTAGTGTTTGTATTTGAGGAATGGATTCTGACTTTCTAAATCTCAAGGGAACTTATGTGTATTTTAGAATGTAGGGATTGTTAAGTTTGTTTTTAGATTGAGTAATTAAAATCTGATTTTCCCAAATCCATGCTTGAATTCTAATTTGTTTAACGTGAATTATTTATGGAAAAATTTTCAAGCTAAACTTGATGAATAATTAAGGATAAGTAATAACATAGCTAATTTAGATGGTAAAGTGAGAGCTTGTCTCAATAGTATTGACACGACCTCCATCTTTACGTTAGAGATGTTCAATACTCTACCTTTTGAAGTTGTGTCGTATTAAAAAAATGTAGCTACAATAGAGAGATCTATTAGTTCTATATAGTAACAAATTTGAGTTTTGATAACTATCAACTGAACATGGGTTATACTTTGTTAATTTATTAAACTTCCGAGTCCAAACAACATAATTTCACAATCATCAAATCTCTACTATATCATTATCTGTTCTCTTTCCTTTTAACAAACTCATGTATGATAGTATAACAAGTGAGATATGAAGATTTAAACCTCCAATCTCAAATACCCTTATGCACACAAGTCTAAGCTTAGGAAAAAAAAAAGGTTGTGAGGGGACAGATTTAAGTAGCTATTGACTTTGATGTGTTACCAAAAGGGGCAAATTTAGGCAGCAACAAGGGGTAGAGAGGGTGAAGTTACAGAGGCTGCAGAGAGTTTAATACTCATTACATTGTTGCTTTACATTACACAACCAAAAATGCCAAAAACAAACCACTGTGCCTTCATTCTATTGACTTCTTCTTCATAAGGAAAATTGACGAAACATCACTTTTGAGTTAAATGAGTTTGGTTCTCATAGAAAACCCAAAGGGCAGAGAGGCATTATATATTGCTGTATATAGAGAGAATTTCATGTAACTCAGACATACCCATTTTGGCATTAATGGGCCTAAAAAAGTAGTACTGTGATCAAGTTTAAAGAGAGAATTTATATTCATTTTCCATGGAATTGTGCGGGTGTAGTATTTTCAGAAGATTTCACATGGGGTTTGCCTCTATTGCCCTGTTTTGCCACAGTTATGAATGTGTTTGGTTCGAAGGTTTCATTGGGGAATTTGGTGGAAGAGGTCATGGGTGTGAGGGAATAAATGCTTCTTAGTACTTTCTTTCTTATTCTTATTTATGGGGTTTTCTAATTTTAGGCTATAAAAAGCTTTCATTGTATAGTGGTTTTTGTTTTGGGATTTGGGAATATAAAGTCAAGTCCTCTTGCCTGTTGCTTCCCAAAACCCTCCCCTACTCTCTCCCTTTACTTCCTTTTCTTTTCTTTCTTCCTATGCCATGTTGCTTTCACATGTGAACTTCAATTATCTCAATTTTGGGGCATGCATCAATTTAAATGTTTTATTATCTTTTACTTGAACACACATATAAAAATTAAAGATTTAAATTGATATATGTGTACAAAATTAAGCATTTTTCTAAATTGATACAACTATTAGTTTAGAGTTTAAATTGATATAACTTCTAAAATTCAGAGTTTAAACTAATACAATTATTATTACTTTAATATCTAAATTGATGCCACCCAAAATTTAGGGTATCAATCGATATTTGTCCTTTTTTGTTCAAGTTCTATCTGGTGAGCCTCTTTTATAATCTAAAATTTGGTTGATGTACTAAACAATATGCAACATAAGCTTAAATTCCAACCATACATTAGTTGTGTTTTTTTTTTTACTTTTTGTAATTTGTCATTGGTCAATTTTAACATAAGAAAATTAAATATCAAATATAGAGAACTAAATTGAAAAATTCTTTTAGAAAAATAGAGATTAAATTGAAAAATAAAAATACAGACATTATAAACACTACTTTTACAATAAAGTCATAGAAACATGAAACGAAATAGAGGTCAAAAGGAATATATATATATATATATAAATTTAATATTAAGTCATTAAAAAGTATTTATATTAAACAATATTTCACTCAGTTTATTTGAAATTATACAAAATATTCAATTGCAGCAGAAATATAATCATGTCATTTTAATCTTTGGACTTTCAAAATGTCTTGTTTTGTTCCTCTATTTTGATTTTTAGTATATTGTTTTTTTTCTTTCATTTGATAGATCTTTCCTTTCCCTCGTCTAATGTTCATCTCTAATCTACGTGAACTTTTGAACTTATTTGAAATGATCTTCATGTTATTTTTACTAAAGCAAATACTTAAAAAGGTAGATAATGAGATTTCATACATATGACCTCTAAATGAAATCTAATCCACAATTCAAATTCTAATGAGTAATAAATTTGTGATGATGTTAGTCACCTATAAATTTACCAAATAACCTCATATGCACGTGAAGCCAATTCGCCTACAAACTTCTCGTTCTCATCCTTCGTTACTTGTTCTCGATCGCACAACATAATACCCAAAATTTCCGCTCCTTACCTTTTTCTCTCACTCATGAATAACTTCTTGTTCATCTTTCTCATGTGTGTGTGTATATATATATATATATATATATATATATATATATATATATATATTTATTTATTTAAAAATTCAATGACCAAACAAAGGTCAACCTAAAAGCTCGAGACTATGTTTGGTTGACAATCTAGATTTTGTTTTATGTTTTTAAATTCACTAAGTTTAACAAATATGTATTTGACACGACATTTGGATTATGTTTTTGAAAAATGTTTTTAGATTATATGAACTAAAGAGTGAGAATTCTTAAAACAACCTCCCTATACATTTTCCCCATATATTCAAACATACCAAACCCATAAGAAGCATGAAATACAACTTTGTGTTAATTTAATCCATTACTTTCAATTTTTTGTTTCCAGACTCTAGATCCTTAAAGGCTAGAAAAGATAAAAGATTGAACAAACTTTAAAAAAGTTGGAAGTACAAAAAAAAAAAAAAAAAAGAATGATATTAAGATAGTTGCCCTAAGTTAGAATCCATCCTATGCGACAGTCTAGGCTATAAGGGCTCTCCAAATCTTTTATGTGCAGATGTTTCTCATAGTGTGGCTAATAGGCTATGGTGTTGCCCATTCACAAAATCATTAAAAGATTCAATAATTATCCATGGAATAGGTTATGTTTACCGAAGGAGAATGGGGAGTTGGAAAGGTTTTAACATGTCCCTAGTCACAAAACATGCATTCATTCATTCATTGGCATTAAGCTACACTATTATTTTTCAAATGTGTCGCTACGACAAAGCCCTTCATGAGTTACTAACTCCAAATATTGTCTGGCTCGGGCGGTGTTTGAATCTTCTTAGATTCAAATAACAGATGTGAGTTTGGAAGCTTATTGATTCGTTCAAAAGATGATATTGTTAGTAGCATTCCTATTTGTAGAACTCTCAATCAATCACTACAACAAAACTGTGATTCTATGACATTTAAAAACGGCAATGCATAAAAAAAATCCAGAAAATTACACTTTTCAAGCCAAATTATGGTCATTGAAACCCCAATTTGTTTTGAATGAATATGACATTAGACCTATTTCATTCCAATTTCCAGTTATTCTCATAAAATACAAGTAATGCAATCAAAAGAATCTCAATCTCATTCTGATTAATTTCCATTATCATCGCAGCTCATTTTCATTACCAGAGGTGGGCTTAATGAATTAATAATTTCTAATTAGATCATTCATTCTATACTTAGGTTGGTTTCTTTAAAAGAAGAGACTTTGTTCTTTGGCTAAGTCAAAGTAGGAGTTGAATTTTGTTGATATGTGAGGATTTTTATTCGTTTATTTATTATCATTTTCGAATTTGAGTCTGAAATCTGAACCTTTGGACCTCTTAGTTGATAAGATATTGCTCATGGGCTGAGTCAGATTAGAAGGTTTAATGGTTTCACTCATGAAAAACAATAAAATCAAACTGAGGGAGTGATAAGAGAAGCTGAGCAAACTTGAAAGAGTTGAGAAACACATTATTTAGCACAAAAGATTATTAAAGAAACACATCTGACCAATGATATAAGAGACAGAACAACGTTTTTCACAATTTGTCTAGTCTCATACCAGGTTCAAATCCATTTGCAGTGAATCCTCCATCAACAGACATGATCTGTCCCGTAATGTAAGATGCAGCAGGCAAGCAAAGGAATGCCACCAGCGACGACACTTCCTTTGATTCCCCTATGCGCCCAAGAGGAGTTCGAGACACTATGTTGTTCACCAACGTCTTATTTTTCATCAACTATGTGATAATAACCCTTGTTATTAGTTAAACATTCAAGAGGTTTATGGGTAAAAACACATACCATAAAGATGGACACTTTTAGACTCGAAAGATATATGAACTCCAGAATTTTCTGTCACTAAATGTTGGTGGAAAAAAAATTCAGGATCAAAATGTAGGCTTATCAAATGTTCCCTAAGTGATTTGATTTAATATCCAGATATTTCAGAGAAAGGAGGATAAAATTAAAAGGACTGCCACATGCCTTGGTCCGTGCACAACATTTGTTTTCTAGAAGAGAGATAAAGAAGATGAGAGCAAAAATAAACTAATGTAAGGGAAATTATTATGCAGGAATGGTAGAAAAAACATTACCTTTTCTACAAAAGGGGTATTGATATACCAGGGTGCAACACAATTGACCCTGATATTGTCCTTGGCCCATTCACAAGTAAGATTTCTGGTCAGTTGATTTATTGCAGCTGAGTAGAAAATAAAAATGGGGAACAGTTTTAGCTTCTAAGAACCTACCAAAGAAAAGAAGCTAAGTTTTACAAATAGCCACTTACATTTAGTTGCAGCATAAATGGAACCACTACCAATGCTCACAAGACCACCAACAGAAGAAATGAACACAATGCTTCCATTTCCAGAAGCTTTTAAAAGAGGATGTGAAAGTTGGGATAAATGAAATGCAGATTCAAAGTTTGTTGTCATCAATGTTGAAACTTCTTCCAAACTGTACTCGGCACTTGGCTTTCTTATGTTTGTTCCCACATTGTTTACCTACACAAAGAAATTCTCAGAGTTCCTGGAAGATAACTTCCTATCCTAAGGATCATGTGATTAATTATCGAACCAACGATGAGACATTGTTGCTATAAAAGATGGAGGGTTTTAAACTTTGAAGTACTGGAGGTCAATATAGAAGGCTTTCTAGCTTCTAGTTTCAATGGTTTGATTGCAATTCAATCAATATTTTACTTAAACAATGTGTAGGATATCAAGTATAGAAAAATTAGACCACCTGCCTACAAGGACATTACTTTAAAATTTAGATCTCTTTACAGTGGTTTCAATTCATTATTCTTGTTAGAAGTACAAGGAGGACTAAAGTTTGTCCCACTTTGAAGGACTTTTTACCTTACTGAAAGTTCAACCATACATATATCAATAAATTTCATCTGTTCTTTTTTGATAAACTAATTTACATACAACATGTGATTGTCATTGGAATTAGAACAAAATTATACAACGTACTTGGAATTAGAACCTTCCACCTCTATTGAGCATATACACTCAAGTCACACCCATCTAAACAATTGCTTACCTACATCATTTCCTTCCCCCTCATTCTGTTTGTAATCATGTTAACTTCCCTAACTCATCTCTAACATTGCCCTTAATACTATGATAATATTTTAATATCATTTGGTGGGTGCTTAGATTATAAAGTTCATATGAATTTTTCCAGATTGTTTCACTTTTTGACATTCCCAATACCCAACTCCGCTATTCCAACTAATTGATGGTTTGTTTAAGTTAACGACAGAGACAAGACACATATAATAATTATGAATCGTGAAGTTGTACAACCACTAATTTGAAAGTAAATCTAAAAGGCAAATGACCAAAAAAATGTGATGTAAAAGCTTCAAATTCCGAAATCAGCCATGCAACAAACACCACCCAATTTCAACAGTATCTCCAAATGGTTTTCCAAAATCAAAATGGGCAGAAGCAAGTTCACTAACCAAAATATTGAGAGTACCATTAAAAGAAGACGCCACTTCCTGTATCAGCTCCTCTCTTTGTGTTCTTGAAGAAGCATCACAAACCGATCCAGTTACCACAAAACCCTTGGTCTCCCATTCCTTCAAGCACTGATTAAGGTCCGATTCGTTCCGGGCGCAGGTATGGACCGAGGCGCCTAAACCGGCTAGTTCCTCCACCACAGCGTGACTATAAAACAGACACATAATCGTAAACAGAGAGCAGAAGAGAATCAAAAGAGAAAAAAGGTTTCGGAGGAAAGAGAGTAGCCGACCCGATTCCGCGAGTGCCGCCGGTGACGAGCGCGGTGAAGCCTTCGAGGGACCACCGTGATTTTCCGGCACTGCCGCAGGGCTCCGCCATCTTTGCGCTCTAGATTTTGGGAGAAGAGTTTTCAATCACAAATTGGGAAAACAAAATTTAGTTGCACTCACACACATATATATATATAGACGTCATCAGAATGTTGTTATTATCGTTTGTTATATTTAGTGACATTTTTACGCATTAAATCGATAGATGAATTAGAATTATATATGGGTGTTATTGTTATTAAGAATTAGAATCAAATGTAGAACTAGCCTCAAATTTCATAATTTCATAATCTCATTCTCCTTTTTAAGTTTTCTCAACTATCATCAATCTCATTCTCATTCTTTATTACATCCAACTATGCCTTCTATTATACTTTACAACATTGGTTATTTGTGTTATCTCTTAACTTTTCTCCGACTTTTTATTTTTGGTTTTCCCTATTGAGAATAATGAAGGGAAATTTGGTTTAGGTTTTTACAATGTGCATCATAGTGACGCTGCACCCTTCAAATTTTTGTAGGCGTAATCAAACTTGTAGGGTTTATGTGAAGAAGGATAAGAAAACAACATTGTAGGATATTAAACCTTAGACGGATAGTTACTATTGATTGAACTAATGATATTTATATTGTGTGTTTCCAAACATATTTTAATAAAATATTATTTTTATTGGTTACGCAATTAAAAATTTAAGGTTTTAATTAGGAAGAAAAATGATTTTTTTTTTCTAATACAATGATTAATTTTTTAGTCTTTTTTAAAATATTTTTTGAGATTTTTAATTGCTAAATAATTGAAAGTTATATATATATATATATATATATATATATATATATATATATATATATATATGATTAAATATTTTTTTAGAGACTTATTAAAGTTAAAATTGAAATTTAGATATTTATTAGCTATAATATTAGAAACTAAGAACTAAATTGAATCTAATTTTAAAATAATTATAGAATAAATAACAAAACAAAAACAAAATTATATATAGGACGATATGTTTATGTATAAATTTTAAGACTAAAAACAATACCAAATACTTAGTAAACGAGAATAAAATTAAAAAATTATTAGTAGAAAAACATGAATGTAAAATAAAAATAGAATTTAATTTTTGAATATTTTAAAAAATAGCCAAATATTAAAACTATTTATAAAATACAGCAAAATTCATATCTATAGTCTATTTACAAATTTTGCTATATTTTGTAAATAGTTTTTTTTTTTTTGTTATTCATACCAAATTTTTTTTTTTTAAAAAAAAATTCTAATACGTGCCTTTGAAATTTTAAGCCACTAGCAAAAATGGTGGGTTTATGATGCAATTAAAAGAAATTATTGTTAGCTAAAATAATTTAAGCCAAGAGTTTCCTTTTTAAAAAATCTAAATTTAATTTTTATAGGCAAGATTTGACCCACGACCAGTGGTTTCACAACAACTCGACCTTTCTACCTCTAGATTAGCTTAAGAATATGGTTATTATGTTGGTTGTATGCAATATATATATATATATAGCAAAAGAATACTTTTTACTACAATGTCTTTTTACTTACTTTATTTAGATAAGCTCGAATCATCTACAATGTATAACTAACAATAAGCAAAAGATATAAAAGAAAAAACTAAGATTCTCGTATATTTCTTTGTTCAAAAGGACTCTTTGGTGAAAGGAAAGGAATAAGAAAGGAAAGGAATAAGAAAGGAGAGGAATATGGAAAATGAGAGATTAAGTGGAGGAAATGATTATTATAATTCTTGTTTGGAGGAAGGATTAACTGGAAAGAATATGGGAGAATTATTATAATCTTTAAGTGAAAGAATTATGACAAAAAAAAATTGTATTATTTTTTTTTGTACCTCAACCCTAATATGAGAAAAAATTGAATTTTTGTTCACAGGTATGAAATTCTTGTTTTTTTTTTTAACCTTAAACTCAATACAAAATAATAAATGTGATAATATTTTTTTGCACTTGGGTAAACTTCTTTCTTTTGTTTGTACGTAAGGCCAATCCAACAAATTTTTTTATTAAAATCATGTTTTTATTTAATTGTACCGTAACCCTAATACACAAAAAATGTGTATTAATTTTCTGTTGATTTTGTATAAATATTTTTTTATTTGTACCGTACACCCAACACACAATAAAAGTGAATTTTTTTTTGTCATTTGTACAAAAGTTTTTTTCTTTCTTCTACAATAAATCTAATACACAAACAAATTATATTAATTTTTTTATTTGTGTAAAATATGTTTCTTAAAATTGTACTATAAATCCAATACACAAAGAAATTGTATAAACTATTTTCTAATTTGTCTTCAATTTTTATTTAAATTTGATCCAAAAATCGAATACAATAAAAAATATGATTCATTTGTTTTTTTGCATTTCCAAAATTTGCTATTTTATTTATTAATTTTGTTTTCTTTATAGCAATGATAAGCAACATAATAGCAGTTAAAGGGAAAGGAATGTGTTTTTTTTTCAAATGCATTTAAAGGGAACATCAATTACATAGTTCATCAGGCTAATGGAAAATAAACAAAAATAAGCAATGGACATGAAATAAGTAACGCGTGAAAGGGAGAATGGGACAGACAATAAGGGGTTATCGCGAAGAATAACCCTGCAGTACGCGACCATCACAGTTGATCGGGCTGTCCAAGAATGTATGAATTACCGATGTTTTTTTGTCACGACCATCATACGTTTCGTAAGGTCCTCTTCACTGAGGCCTAGAATGGATTGCAAGTGTGCTAGTACCTTCCATCACACAATGGCTTCACTTTGGCAGGCCTTATTCGATCATTTTGCAATTGCCCTGAGCTGTTCATTAGTACAATCCATGGCCTCACGAATGAGTTCCAAGTTGTCGATCTATTGCATGGTCCGGTTTCACTTGCTTTCGCTCGAACCCGCCCTAGTGTCACTGAACCTAGAAGGTTGTCCTTTCATCATGTCTTCTAGGGACATGTTCATTCTTAGGCTGCACATATTGAAAACCCCATATCAAGGCCATCCTTTGGTCGTACTCTGTCACTGGCGGTTGGGTCATTAGACCCGATATCTGCAAAGGTCTCCACACATGCCCCTATCGTGCGATCTTTCCTGAATAGGCACGAAAACTCATCATAACGTGAAAAAGGTTTGTTCAAAAAGTCTTTCACTGCAGGATATGCCTGTGGAAATGTTAAAAAAACTATTCGTTAGTATTATAATAAAATGTTGCAAACGAGAATTCCATTGTTCTTCTTACCCGGACCCACGTGTTAATACGTCCTGCTTGGCAACGATGCATTTCATCTCGTCATTCAAGTCGAACCCATTGCACGCTGGACCATGCATTTCTGCTAGTGACTGGAATGTTCTTTTAAGTAACTTTATTATGCCTTCGATAACAGTAGTAGACATCAACCTGCACCCTGACATCCTCTTAGCTAGCATTCTCACCCACTGTCACTACAAGAACTTGGTATTTTTTCGACACATTACGACATCGAGAAAGATTACAAAACATGTCGGAAAACTCTTTCCCGACGTTTTCTTCAACATAGAGAAGGACGTCGGTAAAATTATGTCGGGAGACCCATCCTCGACGCCCAACTAAACTGCATCGGGCATTCCTTTCTCTCGATGTTCATACGAACGATGTCGTTAATGCGTCGAGTAACCTATTGGACTCTACCAACGTTCTCGTCACGTTGAGAAAAGAAGTTTCTCGACGAAGCGTTTGGAACTTGTCCCCGACGCCATCTTACATGCGTTGGGATAAGACCTTTAGTCCAAGGACAATTTGGTCATTTGACCATTCATGTCAAAGTCAAACTTTGACCTTTCAAGTCAAAAGTCAACATTTTGACTTTTTACAACTTTGACCATTTCCATCAATTTCGAGCTTTCAAATATGAATTTTTTAATATTTAAATCACATTTAAATATAAATCTCTATCTGAAACTAACAACCAATAACTTGATCACATATATTCGTTGGTTTCTCTCTCTTTACTTAATTCGAACAATTCGAATTATTCTATCAAAATGTTCTAAGTTAATTTCATATGAGATAGCAGAGGAACCTAACAAACCTATAGATCATAGGCTCCAATGATCTGAGATTAATTGGCTAAACCCGTTTAGACCGAACTAATCAATATTCATTAACTAACGGGTCATTCCACTAAAATCTCATAGTTGCACTCCCTTCACTATAAATATATTTCTATCCATCTAATATAACCATGATCAGTAAGTTAATCCTTCACAGGTTGTTCGTAATCTCGGTTGGGTCAAAATATCGTTTTCACTTGAGATTACATCTTGCTCCTTAAGTCCCACCAATCCACTATTGAACAATTCGTTCAAGGGCCAACCTATAAACTGAATCTCTCTCGGGTCAATGAGAGGGTGGGGCCCCTTGTTCAAGACTTTGATTCAGTTTTTTAGAGAACAACCTACCTACTAACCCTAAAGCAGGTAGGAGTGAATTTTATCTTGCACCCTATGTCTCTAGCCATCCACCCGGTCTTACTCCTAAAATGATAGGCTTGTTGGGCTAACGATGTTAATCTGCCCTCACCTATGCAGATATAAGGATAATTTCGTGTGTATAGAAGCTCATAGTTACCTCAGGATTAAGATTAAGTTACCTAGATCATCATTAAACGAAATAGTCAGCTTTATACAGTCAGCATGTTATAACTTAAAAGTGACTATTTCATGGTTCCAGTCTTATGCAAACATTTTACATAGGATGACTCCACTTTCATGTCTCTATATGATCAATTCAGGATCACATCGTTTGTACTCACTACAAAGCGAGCTGCATCTATAGTGTTTCTAGAAGAAGGCGTCCAAGAATAAGGCGTCCAAGAATAAGGCGTCCAACCTTATTCATACACTATAGATCATTTGGGCTATATACTCGAACTTGATCCACATTTATGTCTCTATATAAAGTTTAAATCTACACTAGATAACCTCGGGACCTTAGTTTTTATTGAATTCAAAATTTATAGTATTCTACTTTCACTAATAAGTCATCAATAACCACTTTATTGAATAGAATATAATTTAAACTACAAACTACGAGTTTTAGGACATAAATTTCAACACAACCAGTATAATTTTTTTTTATTGGATATTTTCAAAGTTTGAAGTATGTTGTAGGGACTCAATTCATAAATACGTTCATTCTCCGTTGGCTATAAATTTTAACATGCATTGCACGTGTAGTATAATTTAACATAGATGTTCTTGAATTTAAATTCTATATTGAACATCTATTTTATTTTGTTTTTGCACGATTGTTTTAAGTTTTTATAAATAGTGATTGGTTTTGAAAATTAAACCATGCATGTTCAGGGTTTAAAGTTTAGGGTGTAGGATATAAACCATGTTTAGTTAAACCATAAATAGTGATTAAACCATGTTTAATTCTTAGTTAATATTGTAAATATATATTATATACAAAGTCATTGACTGTCAATCTTATCAATTTAGCACCACAGTAGAAAATCAACAGTAACAAAAATCAACGCATCAACAAAAAACTATTATGGAAACTTAATTTTAAGGGAGATGAAAATTCACAAGAGACAAACCATATTTTGACTTGCTGGAAAATCAAGAAATAGAGAAAAAAAAATACATACGTTTAACCTGAGAACGAAGGTGAAAGAGGAACGGACAGCCGGAGAGAAACGCTTAGTCAAAGAACGAAGATGTAGCCGGAGAAGAGAGAAGAGGAACGAAGTTGTACGATGAAATTAGAGAGAAGACGAAGACGAAGCCGAAGAACAGAGAACACCTAGTCGGGGAGAAGACGAAGTCGGAGAAGAAACGCGAAGAACACCTAGTTGGGGAGAAAGGAGAAAATGAGGAGAAGAAGAAAATAGGAAAAGAGAAACAAATTAGAAATAAAATTGGGGATTTAATTTGGGGATATGGAAAAGAGAAAAAGTAAAGAAAAATTAGTAAAGAAAAGTAAAAGATAATTTATTTTAGACAAAGGAATTTTTTTTTTTTTTGACATTTTTTAAATGTCAAGTTAATAAAACTAGACTTGACACTTTGACGCTTTTAACCAGTCAAGTCTAGTATTTTTTCAATTTTTGTTATTTTTGACGTTTTATCATTTTACTTGACAATTTTCATTAAAACTATAAAGTATATAAAAAATGTAGGCGTCAAGTGTTTTTGTAGTAGTTTATTTTAAGTTTAAGTAAGAAAAGCTAATATCCTTTATTAGATGCAAGTTTAAAGTTTCTCTTTTAAAAAAATATTTAAAGGACAATAATTCGTCATTTGACTGTCTTTTGTTAAAGATAAAATAAATATGAAAAAGCATTAAGAATAAACATAATGTCAAAATAATAATTATTATTATGGAATTAATAATGCATAAAACTATAATATAATCTCCTAAGATTCAGAGAGATTTTTTATATATTTGAAAAAAAATCATAATCACGGTTTGTTAATTACATAATCGTTTTCATAAATAAATTCTACCTGCCAAAAGAAAAACTCATGATTTCATTTGCTAAAAAAAACATCATAACATCTGGAGAACTTTGTTGTATTTGAAAACAATGTACAAATATAATGTTTTGGTAAGTAATCAATTTAAAATTTAAAATGAACTACCCAATATAAGAAATCATAAAATTGAGTCGTAGCTTGAATCAAACATTTTAACATAATTTACATTGAAATTATCATGAAAAGAAAATGATGATATATTTATTTGAAAATGAGTCTCACACACACATGAAAAATTATTTTAACACAAATTACTTTTTGCATGATTGTGTTTGGATTTTGTTTATTGAAAATTTCCAAGTGTTTGAAGATTTTTATGCACTAAAACCAACATCTACTTTAAGTATATCTTACTCATTTTTAACACGATGAGTAGATTCAAACTAAAATTTGAGATTTATACGCTAAACATGATTAAATTAATTGAACGTGATTTGAGTTTAATTATTTAATGATTAAATTAATGATAGGTTATTTGAGTTTACATGAACGTGATTTGAGTTTTTGATTATTTAATGATTAAATTAATTGCAAGTTATTTGAGTTTGATTATTATATTTGAAGTGTTTTAAAGATTAAGTAATTATATTATAAAATAAAAATAATAAAATCCCCACTTGTCTTCTCCAAATCATATTTGCTATATATACTCTCTCATCTTCTTCTTCAATTCTCATAACTCATAACAAACACACGCAGTAATCCCAATTTTAATGGAGGGCAAGGAAGAAGATGTTCGACTGGAAGCTAACATGTTCACCGAAAGGCAGCCCATTGGCACGGCGGCCCAGACCCAAGATGACGCGAAGGACTACAAGGAGCCACCACCGATGGCACCTCTCTTCCAGCCACCACCGGCACCTCTCTTAATTGATTTGAATCTGAGGGAATTAGAAATGAATATGAAATAGTGAATTAATTATATATATATATATATATATTGTGTTTGGCAGTGGATATTCTGGGTTGGACCATTCATGGAAGCAACATTGGCAGCTTTATACCATCATCAAGTCGTGATTAGCTAGAGTCATTCCTTTCAAGTCCAAGTGAACATTATTCATCATCGTTAATGAAAAGATTAAAACCCAAATTCCTAAATTTCTAATTAGGCTAAGGTTTTAATTTTAAATATCTCTCTATGCAAAATGCTTGTTATATATTATTGCAACTTTTTTTTTTGGCATCAATGAAGTGTTAATTTAATGAGTGAAGTATTGATAGATTTGTGTTTGAGATGGGTGACGTTAAAACTTTTGTCCATAAAATGGGGGGCTTTAATCTTTCATAATAATGCTTAAAATTTACAAACATGATGAATGAAGTTGGATCGTATATTTATAATCCAAATATTGCCTTTTGCAAAAAACTAAAATTAAAAAAAAAAACATATGAAATGAATTATGTAATAATGGAGAAGTGCTTTTTTTTTTTTAATAATTACCATTTTAAAATTAAGTCTAGAGATAAAAAAAATCAAGTGATAAAACAATTGTAACTGATACTTATAGAAACTACTGAATAGTAACCTAATGTTGAATGAGTTCTTTACAAGACTTACAATTGTGACCTCGTTGACCACACCTGCTGCAACGAACAGTCGCATTTTTATCTAAAAATGACAAAAATCTCTTTTTTTTTTTGCCTTTCAGCTGGACGTCTGACCTGGGGTGGAAGAAGTCCACGTTGCCACCTTGGTATGTTTTCTTAATTTGGTCTACACTACTAATAGGACGTGTTGCCTTCTTATACAAGTTTATCAGATTTGAAACAAAATAAAACTTATCAGTGTACATATGCAAGTTAAGATTCCTTGTAGAGAGGGTAATACAAGCATGTGAACAGGGGATCAAATCAAGGTCCCATTGGCGACATGAGCACGTACGGCCAAAATATTGACAGCGAATTGTTCCTTACGATGGTGGACTTCAAATTCATGTTGATCTACAGGATATATCTGTCAAATGTTAAATCAAATGTCATTCACATATAAGTGTATAGATAATAATTGCAACTATTTTTAAGGCCTCAGAAAACTACTTTCCCTTAAGGATTCTCGAATCATATCTTCTGCATGTAGTGATAGTTTCGTATGTTGAAAATTCCATTTGGTGCGACGTTCATAGAACCACTTTTGAACCAAACTATGTATTCATTCTAAAAGTCCAATTACAGTTAATTCTCAAGATCCTTTCAATGTAGAATTCATGCTTTCAAAAATATTGGTTGTAATAACCGAGTATCTCTTTCTCCTAAAAAATGCCCTAGCCCACCTATGTCTTCTGATACGTTCCAACTCATGTCTAATTGATGGAGAGAGATTATCAAGCTCTCTCATGTAGTACTCAAACATCAACGGGGTATAAGCTCTAGCACAATTGTGGAATGATTCCTCAATATGAAGCAACTTATGGTTCTTTTTCAAGTTCTTATAGAGATTAAATGCACATAATTCACGCTCAGCTAATTCATACACAACATTAACCCATTTTCTATACTCTTGTGAGCATTCGACACAATTACCATTTCCTTATTTTATTTAAAAACGGCTTTAAGATTGCGAAAAAACCATGTCCATGACAAGTCATTATCTGAATCAACCACAACAAAAGTTAGTGACACAATTTAAGAATTTTCATCAATAGTGCAAGCATAAATGAGCATACTAAGATATTTGTTCTTCAATGCTGCACCATCAACTGAAATAACTGGCACACAATATTTCCATGCATCAATTGAAGCTGCAAGGGCCATGAAATAGAACTTGAATCGACCTTCATCGTCTAATTCTTCAACCGTATACCTTCCTATTAATTATGCAATAAATGTGATATTAGAATTACAGTGTATATCCAAAATGAGTAAAATATCTAATAGCAAATACACAGTATTTGATGTATAAATTACACCTAGGTTATTCCTAATCAATGCATCTATGAATGCCGCCAACATTGCACACGAGTCCTTTGTGGTACCTCTAATGGAATTCAATGCAATCTCACGTCCTCTCCAGGCCTTATCATAATTTACATTTACCCCCTGATTAATCTTCATGTAATTAATAACATCAGAAGGTCAGCATGGAGCCTTGTCATTCATTTTAAAAAATGACTTCGTACACTTAGAAACAATCTAGGATGTTGCTTGCCTGTGATCATTTTTAACAATGTCAACGACACACTGGTGTGTATCCATAAACTTACGAATAATCCAAATATCGTTTTTTTAACACAAAAGCATGTAAATACCATGAACACGACAAATCTTTGCATCGAATGTCAAATGATGTGCGGTTGGACCTAACTGTAACAAATTCAAAACTATTGTTCACAGCCAACATATAAATCGCTTTCTTCAGTATTGACTTAGTTTTGAACTTTACTGTGACCTTAATAGATACTGCATCATTTGGTGAATCAAAGGAATCAACATCAATAATCCGTGATACATTATGTGTAGGTTGCTGTGTATTTACTTCATTATTGAAACACGATGTATTTTCAACTGACTTAGCAGATGCAGAATCAACAACCAAAACAAAATTATTGTAAGAAAATTTCGACATAATCAACATAAGCCAATACACGTCCTTGTCTTCAACAATCCGAATAAAGTTCGAACTGTTGCATCCATCTTAATAAAGAGTAATGCGACACACAGAAATATGTAAGGATGAAAAAATTCTATCTTGAATGCACTATAAGAATTCTTGAAATGAAGATGAGCATGGAACAAATACATCAACCACACGGTAGTCAATATATCGAGAAAATTTTATCCATCTACCATAAAAAAAAGTCTTCACACGTTGCATTGCCATTATAAGAAACGGTAGACGATAAAGGTAAAGGAATTCCAAAACAGGCGTACGATAAATGCGAACAATAAAGTGGACAGCTGCCGTGAAAGAATTCCAAAACTGAAAACAAATTCATTTGAATACTTTTGTACCCCAAAATAAAAGTCAGATTAAAAAACTGTGTAGGGAAATTGGTACAATTAAATAATTTCAAATAAAAATCATATTATTCTCACGGCTTTTTGGGATATTGTCATTTGAATAATATTTTTTAGTGTTTTTGTAGTTTTAAATCAAAATTTAAAATCAATTTTTAAGTGATAGTAAATAATATCTATGAAAATATAACTCATTTACTGATAATTACATAAAAGGATTATATTCCCATATTCTCGATGGATTTAATTAAGGTGTGCATCATTAGTTTAATGAAAATTTAATCATCTTATTCCCTAAAGGATTGCATTGCTGTTATATTAACATTTATTTCATAAAATAATGCTTAAGAATAGGGAAGATACACTATTTATATGAATTTATTATTATATAAAATGCATAATTTTAGGTAAAAGATATTATTTTAAATTCAAATTTTGGAATCTTCCAACGAAACCTTCCATGAAGCAATAACATTATTAATGATTTAATGGTGTGAATTAAATATGTATTGTTATATAAAATAATATGGTCAATCAGTTTATGGAATAATTGCTATATGCATAATTATAGGGAAGATACACTATTTATATGAAGTTGTTATTATATAAAATGCATAGTTTTAGGTAAAAGATATTATTTTAAATTCAAATTTTGGAATCTTTCAACGAACCCTACCATGAAGCAATAGCATTATTAATGATTTAATGGTGTGAATTAAATAGTGTGAATTAAATATGTATTATTATATATGTATATTAATAAAAATAAACAGTTAAGGATTTAGTTTGAATGTATAAATAGGATAATCTGTTATCAATTTAAGGCATGAATCTAGCATAATTTTGTTAAATGAGATCAATAGATAAAATAAATATTTATTTAATATTACTATAAAATTGAACGATATGCAAATACAATGTAATAGTAATTCTATGTTATGTTCTATCGTTTTACGGTTCACAAATACATTGTAACTAACAAAAATGATATTCAGTCTATCAAGGGGTAAAATCGGTTGAAAAACAATAAAAAAATATCTATCTTATGTGATTTTGCTAAAAATCAAATTATTTTTTAAGTTTGCTATTTTTCCAAATGTACTCTATTATTTTGTCATTCTCACAGTTATCTCAACCTTTTTTAGGTTAATTTTATTTTGCAATTGATGAAGTCAAGTCAGTAAGTTAGTGACGACAATACAATAATAAGGAAAAATAGAAAAAAAATATTTCGTGCAGTTCGTATTTCAGCTATTTGAAGATCGATCTGTGGTCTGATCAAGCTGAAATTTTGACAATATAATCGTGGTGATTTTGTTTGGAGCTATCTACAGTCAGGTTCTAATTTTATTTTGCAATTGATAAAGTCAAGTCAATAAGTTAGTGACGGCAATACAGTAATAAGGAAAAATAGAAAAATAATATTCTGTGCAGTTCGTATTTAAATCATTTGGGAATCGATCCATGGTCTGATACGAGGGTCTTCATTCTGAACGGTGGAGATTTTGTTTGGAGCTATCTATGGTCATATTCTAGTAGATAGTTGGCTACCACATATTGTGAGATCTTTCTATTTTTCTTTCATTGTTATTGTCGTTTGTTGCCGAAATTTTTATTCTCGAGATATTTGCCTATAGTTGTGACTAGGAAGAACTTTGTTGTACTCATTAAAGATTATAGTGGAGATTTTGACTTCGGTCCGTGGTTTTTTACTCCTCACATTGATGGAGTTTTTCCACTTTAAATTCACTGTGTCAATCCTTTGATAATTGTTGTTATTATTGTTGATTAGTATTCTATCGGGTTCACACAAGAGTGGGATAATTGATCCAAGTTAAAAGGTGTTTTATCATAGCGTTGGTTAATTAATTTGGAAATTGCCTTATTTTGAATATGAATACTAGTTCAGCTAAGATGGTTACTCTGAATGGGTCAAATTATCAAGTATATGGAAAAGAAAAATGGAAAACATATGTATGTAAATGACTTGCACCTTCCAGTTTTTTCTGATGAGAAGCCTGACGACAAAACTGATAGAGAATGGAAATTATGAGGGTATGGGTAGAAGATAATTTTCTAAACCATATTTGTGAAGAAACTCATGCACGAACTATGTAGAATATGCTCGAATCTCTATGTGCCCCTAAAAATAGTAATAATAAAATGTTTCTGATTAAACAGATGATGAAGTTAAAGTATCAAGATGGGGCCTATGTTAGATCACTTGAATACATTATTCCAAGTTATTTTGAATTAGTTATCTAGGATGAATATCAAGTTTGAGGATGAGATACATGGGTTATGGGTGCTTGGTACATTGCCGAACTCATGGGAAATATTTAGAACTTCCTTATCGAACTCAGCCCCAAATGGTATACTAAGTATGGACTTAGTAAAAATTATAACGTGTTGAACGAGGAGATGAGAAGAAAGTCTCAGAGCTCTTCATCACATTCAGATGTTCTAGTCACTGAAAAGAGGAGGAGTAAAAGTAAAAGTCTGAGAGGTAATAACAGAAGCAAAAGCAGGAGTGACCGTTTTGCAAATGTTGAGTGTCACTATTGCCATGAAAAGAGACCTTAAAAATCATAAGAGCAAGGAATAGAAAAATGAGGATGATAGTGATGCTGATACAATCATTGTAGCCACTGAAGATTTTTACATCTTGTATGATGGTGATGTTGTAAATCTTGCCACACAACAGAGCAGTTGGATGATTGATTGTGGTGCTTTAGTTCATGCTACTTCAAAGAGGGAATTTTTTGCATCCTATACTCTTAGTGATTTTGGCAGTGTTGGGATGGATAATGACGAACCAGTAAATGCAGTTGGCATCGAAGATGTCACTTGAAGAACAAAAATGGTTCTAAACTGATTTTGAAAAATGTGAAATATATTCCTGATATTCGCATGAACTTGATTTCTACAGGTAAGCTTGATGACGAAGGTTTCTGCAATACCTTCGATAATGGCATATGAAAGCTTACTAAAGGTTCTATGGTTATAGCAAAGGGACATGAATTTTCTTCAATGTACTACATGGATGCTAAAAGCATGGATTCTGATATAAATGCAGTAAATGATGAAGCAAATGTTGAGCTTTGGCATAAGAGACTTAGTTATATGAGTGAGAAGGGTTTAAAGATTTTAACCAAGAAAAATCATCTTCCTGATTTAAAGAGTGCACCTTTAAAACTGTGTCCTAATTGTTTGGCAAGAAAGCAGGCGAGGGTTACCTTTAAATCATCTCTGCATTCAAGAAAGCCAAATGTACTAGAATTGGTACATTCTGATGTGTGTGGTCCCATGAAAACAAAGTCGTTTGGGGGTGTTTTGTATCTTGTGACATTTACTAATGATCATTCAAGGAAAATATGGGTTTACACCTTGAAGACTAAATATCAAGTGTTGCAAGCGTTTAAATAGTTTCATGCCTTTATTGATATAGAAACTGATGAAAAGCTTAAGTGTGTTAAAACTGATAATGGAGTTGAGTATTGTGAACCTTTTGATGAATATTGCAAAAATCATGACATTCGACATCAAAAGAAACCTCCTAAGACCCCACAGTTAAATGAGATAGTTGAAAGATTGAGCAGAACATTGGTTGAGAGAATGAGATGTTTACTATTTGAGTCACAGTTGTCACAATCATTTTGAGTCAAGGCATTAAATACAATTGTACATGTTTTGAATCTCACACCATGTGTTCCATTGAGATCATAAGTTTGAAACAGAATATGGTCAGGTAAGGATATATCTTACAGTCACCTACGTGTCTTTGATTGTAAAGCCTTTGTTCATGTACCTAAAGATGAGAGATCAAAGTTTGATATAAAAACTAAAGCATGTGTGTTCCTTAACTATGGCCAAGATGAGTTTGGTTATAGATTATGTGATTCGGTTAAGAAAAAGCACATAAGAAGTCGAGATATTGTATTTGTTGAAGACAAAACAATAGAAGACATTGAGAAAATAGATGAACCAAGAGTCTAAGCATAGTGATAATCTGATTGATTTGAGTTTAGCTTTTTTGACACAACCATCTACACAAATAGAAGATAAGGTTCAAAATGAACAATTTTTTGATACAAATGAGAGTTTTAAACAGGTTGGAGAAGAGGATAGTGTTCAAGAACAGTTAGCAGAAACAGTTGTTCCTAATGATGTTTCACTAAGGAGATCTGTTAGAGATCGACGTTCGTCAGCTAGATACTCACCTAATGAATATCTGCTATTGATTGACAGGGGAGAACCTGAGAGTTATGAAGTGGCTATAGAAGATGAGCACAAAAGTGAGTGGAATGATGCAATCAAAGATGAAATGGAGTCTTTACATGCAAACCACACTTTTGACCTTGTTAAGTTGTCCAAAGGAAAAACTGCACTAAAAAATAAGTGGGTTTAGATAATTACACATGAAGAACATACCTCAAAGCCATGTTACAAAGCGAGATTGGTTGTTAAAGGGTTTAGTCAGAAGAAAGGTATCGACTTAGATGAAATTTTTGCTCCAGTTGTCAAGATGTCCTCTATACTTGTCCTTCTGGGTTTGGCAGCTAGTCTTGACTTAGAGGTTAAGTAGATGGATGTTAAGATTGCATTTCTTCATGGGGATTTAGATTTAAAAAAAAATCTATATGGAAAAACTAGAGGATTTTAAGTAGAAAGGAAAAAAGCATCTGGTGTATTAATTGAAGAAAAGTCTCTATGGGTTGAAACAGGCACCGAGACAGTGGTACAAGAAGTTTGAGTAAGTTATCGGAGAGCAAGGCTATAGAAAAACTACATCTGATCACTGTGTTTTTGTCCAGAATTTTTTTGATGATGATTTTGTTATATTATTACTCTATGTTGATGATATTTTGATTGTTGGCAAGAATGTTTCAAGAATTGATAACTTGAAGAAACAATTGATCAAATCCTTTGCCATGAAGAATTTGGGGCCAACAAAGAAAGTTATTGGAATTCAAATAGTTCGAGATAGAGCATCCAAGAAGTTATACATGTCACAGGAGCAATACATAGAGAGTACTTGAACGTTTCAAGATGAGTCAAGCAAAATTAGTTAGTTATCCTTTATCTAGTCACTTCAAACTGAGCAGTAAACATAGCCCTTCTATAGATAAAGAGAAGGAGGATGAGTAAGGTCCTGTATGCTTCAGTAGTTGTTAGCTTAATGTATGCCATGATATGTACTAGACCTGATATTGCTCATGATGTTGGTGTTGTTAGCTGTTTTATGTCTAATCCAGGAAAACAACATTGGGAGGCAGTCAAGTGCATCATGAGATATTTGGGAGGTACTTCCAGTTTGAAGCTCATATTTGGGGAGTACTTGCTGGGTATACTGATTCAAATATGGCAGGGGACTTAGACAGCAGAAAGCCTACTTCTAATTACTTGATGACATTTGCAGGTGGTGTAGTGTCTTGATAGTCGAGGTTGCAGAAGTGTGTTGCACTTTCTACAACTGAAGCAGAGTATATTGCAGCAGCAGAAGCATGTAAAGAGATGTTGTGGATGAAGCACTTCATATAGGAGCTTGACTTTAGCAAACAACGATATGTGATATACTGTGATAATCAGAGTGCTATTCACCTTGGTAAGAATGCTTCATTTCATTCCACAACAAAGTATATTGATGTGAGACACCATTGGTTTAGAGATGCTTTAAATGATGAATTGTTTGAGCTTGAGAAGATACATACTGATCATAATGGATTCAATATGTTGACAAAGAATCTACCATGAGCGAAGCTTGGGTTTTGTCATTCCACAGTGGGAATGACAACTTCCTCCTCTAAGTGAAATAGAGGGAGATTTGATGGGCATTTATTTCACTTGAAGCACAGCCCACAACCTTCTTTAGGTTAATTTTATTTTGAAATTGATGAAGTCAAGTCAGTAAGTTAGTGATGACAATACAGTAATAAGGAAAAATAGAAAAAGAATATTACGTGCAGTTCGTATTTCAACCATTTGAAGATTGATCTGTGGTCCGATCGAGCTGAAATTTTGGCAGTATGTTCTTAGCACGAGGGTCTTCATTTTGAACGGTGAAGATTTGTTTGGATCTATCTACAGTCAGATTCTAGTGGATAGTTGGCTATCATATATTGTGAGATCTTTCTATTTTTCTTTCATTGTTATTGTTGTTTGTTGTCGGGACTAATTTTATTCTCAAGATATTTGTCTCTAGTTGTGACTAGGGAGAACTTTGTTGTACCCATTAAAGATTATAGTGGAGATTTTGACTTCGGTCCATGGTTTTTTACTCCTCACGTTGAAGGAGTTTTTCCACGTTAAATTCACTGTGTCAATCCTTTGATAATTGTTGTTATTATTTGTTGATTAGTATTCTATCAGGTTCACACATAAGAGTGGGATAATTGATCCAAGTTAAAAGGTGTTTATCCCAACATGGAATATATAGAAGAAAATGTCTTCTTCAAAATATATTTCCAAACACCATCTTCAAGCTTCATCTCCAAACAACAGTTTTTACCTACAATTACATTAAATATAGCACATTATACAACATTCAAGCATCCTACGATTCAACCAAACGAACAAAAACTTCATTTAAGTCTAAAAAAAACAACACTTAGCTCGATCAACTTACCTCTCAAAACATTCAAATTAGCAAATTAAGTTACCAAACAAACAAAAACCCTAATGAAGACTCCAAAGCAAATTAGACAAAGCTCATCCTACCTCTCACAACATTGAAATAAGCAAAAATTCTAACCAAACACACAAAAAAACCAATGACGAAAAAAAAGTAACACTAAGCTCAACTCACCCCTCACTACATTCAAAACTCTAACCTTCCATCTAAACAAACGATAATCGAATTCAACTCTTCAATACAAGTTGGACAAAGTTGAACCCATCCCTCACAACAACAAATAAGCAAAATGGATGACCAAATAAACGAAAACCTCATTCAACTCTTTGAAACAAGTTAGACAAAGTTGAACTCACCTCTTATAACCCTACTAGAAAAATGAGTTTTAATGACACAAAAAATAATTAGAAAGGTGAGGTAGGAAAAAATATGTGGTTAAAAATAAAAAATACGAATATTTTATTGACACAATTTTACTGAGATAATTTAATTTTTCTAGATAGAATTTATGTGTACTTAATCAACGAGATTGTTTAGTCAAAAAATTACCATCATAAAAAAAATAATTATTCCCCCAACCCCAAACCCAAACTCCCTCAAAAAACCTCACAATTATTTTGCGCCGCCGTCTCCCTCCTCCGTCTCCCTCTCGCAAACTCCCTTAAAAAACCCTCACAATTTTGCTCCGTCGCCGTCTCTCTCTCGCAAACGCTCTCCGGTTCAGCTTCGCACGACTTTGCATTTCTCTCGCGAACGCTCCAGCCGCGTGAACTTGGAGTTTCCCTCTCTCTTCAGCCGCCATTTGAAGGAGCCCACCAAACCGTGAGTTGCTTCTCCTCCCTCCCTTCCTCCCTCCGTCCGTTTCGCACTGCCTTCATTCCTCTTCTTGTTTTTTTATCATCTTTTGGTGGGCTATGGTTGGATCTTAGTTTGATTTTGTTTTCTTAATTTAGTCAATGTGATGTGCATTTGCCTCTGATTTAAAGTTTATTGTTTGGTTTTTTTGGCAATTTTATCTCGAAATTGATTGAGATTTGGTATCATATACCTTCTGGTTTAGTTCAACTTGTTGTGAGTGGTTCTCTATTGTGTTCTTGTTCCCTTTGCACAATTCTGGAGGTATATGGTCCCAAATTTTTTTGTTCTTTTATTTCCATGCGATTATTGAAATTGAAATTCTCGTAGCTAAGTGCGTTTTGGCCGTTATTGGTCAGGGTGATGTTCGTTCGCTAGGATTGTCTTAGATTTCTTTCATAGTAATAGAAATGGCTAAAGTATCAACTTTGCGGTGTTTTGATTGATTGGTGCATTTTGGTATGGTGAAGTTTTTGTGTGTTGGATTTTTTTTTTTTTGTAGGATTTAGTTTTTTTTTATCGTAGCTAATAGCTAGATAGATGTCTGTAAAAGTTCCCTGGCTCCTGGATTATTGAAGACTTCGTCGATCATTTTTTAAATTGTTGAACGGGAGTAACGCTCATGAATTTGATGTTTTATTCTTGATCATAATTTTGAGCCCTTGCACTCGTCTTCGATTTGATGTATCGTGTTTAAGATGCTTATCTTCTTAGTTAGGGAGATCGCATCCATTCTGCAGCCTTTATGAGTTGTCAAATTCTGATTGGTTAATGAGGGGTGTCTGTGACTTATCATTTTGGCTGTCACCATCCGGCATCACCTTCGAGCGGTTGGTTGGATTTATTGAGTTTTCTGATTTATAGATGTTTGTTGGGTCTATTTTAGTTTGCTTCTTATGAAAATTGTTGTCTATCGGGACTTCTTGACCTGTTGTGTGCTACAATTTTTCTTTTGATTTATTGAATGCGTTTTTCAATTTAGGCGTTGTTCATCTGTATATCTCTTTAGTCTTTGCTGACATTGCCTTGGTCTGTCCATTGTGGAACATGGAACGGAGCTAGCTCACTTGATGGTCATACTTTTTGAATGTAGGTTTTAGTGAGTTTTTGAGGATTTGGAGCTCTTTTCCTCGTTTGCTTGAAATATGACTTCAAGACCAGAACTGCAAGCTCCTCCAGAAATATTCTACAACGATGCAGAGGCTCGAAAATATACGTCATCCTCGCGTATCATTGAAATTCAGGTATGCCTACCAGTGATCTTTGAATGATGCCTCTCCAAGTCTCAATTTTGTTCTTAGAAAGTGTCGGCAATATGGAATGCCTAGCTCAAAAGGGACAATCTGATTATGGAAAAGGATTTGCCAGTGGAAAATTTAATTCAGGCTACTGACTTTGTTCCTGGCTTTTTGAAGCAGAGTGCTGCGTCTTTTCAAATAATAGAAGTGGTTTCTCCATGCTATATGAGTTTTCTTATCTGTTTATTGGTGTATGTTGAAGGCAAAAATCACAGATAGAGCATTGGAGCTTCTTGCTTTGCCTGATGACGGAGTCCCCAGATTGCTTCTTGATATTGGTATGTATCTTTTTCCATGTCCATATATACTATAACTCTTCAAACGTTAAAATTGAAAGCTTCAAGTTCATATCTCTTACAGACTTCTGAAATAGATAGTAAATTGTGGATGATGAGATAGATGGACATGAATGGTATCACAAACCATTTCACGTTCTTGCTGCTTTTGCAGTTCTGTATGGAACTCCGGTCAAAAGTGGATAGAATGATTTGGTTTGTTCAAGCAATGGATAATAAATATTTTGTTTTTCTCATGTGTCCTAGTGATGAATTTGATCATTATCTTCTATTTTTATTTCCATGCTTATATACAACCTTTTAGTGTCTTATGGATTATGGATAATGAATTCAGTGTGAATGATTCATTCAAGTCCATTTGACGTGGCAATAGACTACAGTGTATTATTGTGTTCATTAAAAGATGAGTGGACTTTTACCATGCTTTTCAGTTAGGATTCAGATTTCATGTTCAATTTGGGTTTGTAGTTTCAAATTCTTGTATGCCTTCAAAAGGATTATTCTGAACATGTATGCTCTTTGAATACTTCAGGCTGTGGATCGGGTCTGAGTGGGGAAACATTGTCTGAGCATGGACACCAGTGGATTGGTTTGGATATCTCTCAATCAATGCTTAGTACGTGAATGATTTGAATTAATCTGAATATAATATAGTCAAATATATTATTTACTTCTAGGAACTTTCTTCGCTATGTCTTCTTATGTTTTTCTTTATTTTTTTTAAAAAAAAGCAGATGTTGCATTGGAGCGGGAGACTGATGGTGACCTTTTACTTGGTGACATGGGTCAGGTACTTCATTCGCGAAATTGCAAGCTAACTAATTTGCATATGCCCCTTTTTCTAAGAAGACAACCATAGTTTATTGTTAGCGGTCAATTTATTTCAAAGAACGTTGTTATTCTCTAGTAACAATACAATCAAAATCTAATTACTACATGAGACGAAGGTTATCTTATTTTAATAAGAATCCTGAATCTCGAATTTTTGCCTTCTGGTACAGGGTTTAGGAATTCGTCCTGGAGTTGTTGATGGGGCTATTAGCATCTCTGCAGTTCAGGTATAATACTTGGCTTTTGTTTGTGGTTATTGAGTGATCATCTATCTTCGCAAGGTTGTTGTGGGGTTGAAGTTGCAAATTGTAATATTAGCATTAGCTTGCCTCATCCTTTCTGGTTCTTTTATGATTGTATGACCAATCTATTAGCCGCTTTGGAAGTTGAAGACATGAAGTGCAGTTCTTAACTAAGTGTTCATTTAAAATAAGTTGATTGTTTGAGGAGCATGTCTCACTTTCACTTCGTTCTTACAGTTAGAAGTTCCTTCTAAGAATTACTTCGCTGAAATATGTATATATTAAACAAATTAGTTTCTTGTTAAATTTTAGGCTTTTAAACATATTTCCTAATCTTTGTTCAATGTACCTGTGAAGTCAAAGCTTCAGGACTTTGCCCTGCATTTATCTGACTAATTGATCTTCTATTTTTATTTAATTATTTTATTTCTTATAATTTAACAGTGGTTGTGCAACGCTGACAAGTCGTCTCATAATCCTCGACTAAGATTGAAGTATGTGGTACAAATTTCTCACCATCTTTAAGAATAAACTGCATGCTGCTTGAAATATTTGACGGATGGATGTGAAATGAAAAACGTATTTACTAAGATTTTTTTGCTCAAATCATTTTAGGGCCTTCTTTGAATCACTATACAAATGCTTAGCTAGGGGTGCAAGAGCAGTGTTGCAAGTTTATCCTGAAAACGTGCACCAGCGTGAGTTGATTCTAGGTTTTGCCATGAGAGCAGGATTTGCTGGTGGTGTCGTCGTTGATTACCCACACAGGTATGATTATGCTTGATATTGTTAATTAAACTTGTATCTTGAAACCATTATTCAAAATTTTATCTACATTGCCTCTCGCTGATTTCAAGACAATATAATGGAGGATATAACTACCTTGAATAGGATCTGTTCTATATGTTCTATAAGTTGTACAACCGTGTGAGTCCAAATGTCCAAAACAAGGAGGGTATATGCTAATTTTATTCTCAAAGCAAAAAAGGTTACTAGATCAAGTGAAAAGCAAAGCAAACTAAGTGAAATCTTATTGTGAGTCTGGAAGGATATTCAGATAATGTTGATTATTGGTTTAGTTATTAGTTATCTTATAGGAATTTTGATGGATTTCTAACTCAAGCATTGATATATACAATACACAGTGCGAGGAGTAGAAAAGAGTACCTGGTGCTCACTTGCGGTCCGCCATCAATTAGTACAACTGTTCCAAAGGGAAAAGATGGAGACTATGAGAGCTGTTCTGATGATGATATTGCTGAAGATGATGAAAATCAAACCGTATGTTCTCTTGCTGCCTATTCGCACAGCATGACTTTCTTTTGATATATATGAATATCATATGGTTTAGATTTGAAAATGACTGTAAAATGCATCAATCGGATTGTAGGTCCGTATGGCAGCACCAAGGAAAAAGCAGAAAATCACGAAAAGAGGCAAAGGAAGAGAGTGGGTACTGAAGAAGAAGGAACAGATGAGAAGAAAAGGAAACATTGTGCCTCCTGACTCGAAATACACAGCTCGAAAACGCAAGGCTCGCTTTTGAATATTGCATTTTTCATTTTATCGTTGTGAGATTACTTAGGCTATTACATAAAGAGTTTTAAGAATTATTGAGCTTTGATTGAATTTTGTCCGTCCGTCTTCAAATTTAACCATATATATTATGTATATTGTGAATGCATTGAAGGCAGAGTGAAATTTTGTAGTATCTGTTATCAGTTATATTGTTGAGATTAGTTTAGTTTTTATTATTTTGTTGTGAGTCTGTTAAGAATGAGTTACTATAGATAACCCATAAATAAATAAAAGGGCCAATGAGAAATTACTTCATATTATAAATATTAGGAAAATATAATAGATGCCAAGCCATGTGTCTTCATTTTTTAAATACTTGGTGTCCAACATGTGTCACCTCATTAAACATCCAACACTCATGCCACATGTCATGTAAACATGGTCTCTTAGTGGCCATGTAATGCTACATTCTACTAGCCAAGTTGTCTAAAAATAGTGCTATTTGGTGGAGTTGTAAGATGTATTGAATTGCATGATACCCAAATAAAAGGGAGAGAGTGGAGAAATTTTAGATTTTTTTAATTATTTTCTTATTTTCTAAATTTCTTATTTATTTATTTGTATATTATATATTTTATTATTTTATTATTAATATTATATTTGTTCGATTTTCGTATTTCGGTTGTGTCTTGTTTTCATAACACTTTATCAACATAAAGCTTCGGTCGCCTCCTTCGTCAAAGGTAGGTTCTAACGGTATATCAGTTTTTGTCTACTTGTTATGATAAAGATTATTTTACATATTTAATATATATTATAATTATATCCTAATATAATTAGAATATTTATTGATAACATTATCATGATAAATCTTACGAAATTAGAATTTACGATTCTTCATAATAACGGTAGCAATTATTTGTTATGAGTTCTTAATACTGAAATGCATCTAGTCGCTATGAATCTCATAAATACAAATAAATACAATTAAAGAAGGAAATGCAACGACCAGTCAAGAGAAAGTGAAAACCATGATTTTTCTTCGTCATCACATTCATGAGGATTTAAAATCAGAATATTTAACAATGAAAGATTTTCACATATTGTGGAATAAATTGAAAGAAAGGTATGATCATTTAAAATTAGTTAATCTTCCTCAAGCTCGTTATGATTGGATACATTTGAGGCTACAAGGTTTTAAACCAGTTAAGTAATTACAATTTTTGAATTATTCAAAATCAGTTTAAAATTGTTGTTATGTGGAGAGAAAATTAGTGATATGGTTATGTTGGAAAAGACATTTTCTAATATGCTCGAATATGCTCCGCAACGTCAATATCGAGAGAAAATTTTTACAAAATATCTTGAACTCATCTCATGTCTTCTTGTTGTCGAACAAAATAACGAGTTGTTATGAAAAATCACGAATCCCAACCAACTGGAACAACACCATTCCCTGAAGTGAATGTTGTGAATTTTAATCGTGGACGAGGTCATGGTCCTGGTCGTGGTCATGGTCATGGTCGAGGAAGAGATCGTGAAAGAGGAAGAAATAATTATTATTTTTGTGGTAGTCGTTCTTATAATCCAAATTTCAAAACAACCACACGAAACGAAGATCATAAAGGAAAAACTCCACAAAAATAAAAAAGTGATGAAGAAATATGATAATGATGTGGAATGATTGGACATTGGTCACGTGTTTGTGCTACATCGAAACACTTAGTTGACCTATATCAAACTTCCCTAGAGAAGAAAAAAGGAAAAAATGTAGAAGTTATATGTGTCTATCAATATAATGATATATTCGATCCATCCAACATGGCTAATTTGGATGTGGTAGATTTCTTTGAAACCTCTGAAGTATCGAACACAATTGGTGGAACAATAAATGTTTCTTTTAACTTTGAAAATATCTAGAATAATATTGTCGTTTTGTTATTTTTCTTCATATTTTGTTTTTATTAATATACAAGTATATTTTACTTATTGTAATTAGTTTCCTTTAAATGAAGAAATAAGAACCATTTTCACATGTTGGCTGATTCAGAAATTAAACAAAGAAGATTTATGTCTAGCAGACAGTGCAACCACACATACAATACTTAATTACAAATAAAAAAGTATTTTTCAAACTAACAATGTTGGAAGCAAAAGTCAATATAATATTAGGTTCTGCAAATCTGATTGAAGGGTTTGGAAAATCAAATATTATTTTGCCCGGAGGAACAAAATTCACATTTGATAATGCATTGTTTTCTAGTCAATCAAAGAGAAATCTATTGAGTTTTAAAGATATACGTTGCAATGATTATCATATTGGGACTGATAGAAAAGATGGAATAAGATATCTTTATATTATATCTACTGTCTCACATGAAAAACATATATTAGAAAGATTTTTTGTTTTATCTTCTAGATTATATTATACTCCCATAAGAGTAATTGAAACATATGCAACAATGAACCTGAAGTTCATGAATCCAGACATATTTGCAATTTGGCATAATCGATTGGGTCATCTAGGAATGATGAGAAGAATGATTGAAAATTCACATGGACATCCATTGAAAGAATCATGAGATTCTTCAATCTAATGAATTATCATGTGATGCTTGCTCTAAAGGGAAATTAATAATTAGACCATCACCAGCTAAAGTGGGAATCGAATCATCTACATTTTTTGAACGAATTCATGGCGATATTTGTGGACCAATTAACCCACCAAGTGAACCATTTAAGTATTTTATGGTCTTAATAGACGCATCCAGCAGATGGTCGCATGTGTGCTTATTATCAAGTCGAAATGTTGCATTTACAAGCTCAAATAATTAAGTTAGAGCACAATTTTCTGATTATAAAATTAAGAATATTCGACTTGATAATGTTGGTGAAATTACATCCCAAACATTTGATAATTATTGTATGTCTATTGGGATCAGTGTTGAACATTATGTAGCTCATGTTCATATACAAAATGGTTTAGCATAATCATTTATAAAATATTTGCAATTAATTGCTAGACCCTTGCTTATGAGAGCTAAACTCCCTACATCTGTATGGAGACATGCTATTTTGCATGTTGCGTCACTTGTGCGTATTAGGCCAATAGCTTATCACAAGTACTCACCATTATAATTAGCATATGACCACGAGCCAAATATTTCTCATTTGAGAACTTTTGGATGTGCAGTATATGTTCCAATTACTCCATCACAACGTACTAAGATGGGTTCTCAAAGAAGGCTAGGAATATATGTTGGTTTTGATTTCCCATCAATTATTAAATATCTTGAACCCCTGACTCGTGACGTATTTACTGCACGATTTGTTGATTGTTATTTTGATGAGACAAATTTTCCAACATTAGGAAGAGAAATTAAGAAGTTGAAAAAAGAAATTACTTGGAATGTATCATTATTGTCTCATTTAAATCATCGTACAGATCAATGTGAACTTGAAGTTCAGAAAATAAATCATTTGCAAAATATACCAAATTAGTTATAAGATTCATTTGTAGATGCAAAGAAAGTAACTAAATCACATATAGCAACTGCAAATGCCCCATCGAAGATTGATATCCCTACACAGTACGTGTTGTCATTAATAAATTTGTAACACTCCAGAAGCGTGGTAGACCAATTGGTTCCAAAGATAAAAATCCTTAAAAAAGGAATCGAGCTAATAACTCGATTAAAGATATGGATGTTCCAGAAGAAATCCAAAAATTAACTTATAACAAAAATGTCGAAGAAGATAAAACAACCAAGGATAATAATGAGATCTCTATAAACTATGTCATGATAGGAAAATAATGGAACTGAACTAATGCAGTTGTTGACAACATTTTTGCATATAATGTTACTCTTGATATTATATCCTAAAACGAGGATTATGAATCAAAATCTGTTGAAGAATGTTGACAGAGAAAAGATTGGTTATTGTGGAAAGAAGCAATTGAGGTAGAATTAAATTCACTTTTCAAACGTCAGGTTTTTGGACCAGTAGTTCAAACACCAGAAAGTGTCAAACCTCTGGAATATAAATGAGTATTTGTGAGAAAAAGAAATAAAAATAATGAGATCACAAGATATAAAGTAAGATTAGTTGCACAGGGTTTTTTACAAAGACCTAGTATTGATTATAAGGAGACATTTTCTTCGGTGGTGGATGCAATCACATTAAGATTCTTAATCGACTTGACTGTGTATGAAAATCTGGACATGCATCTTATGTAAGTCGCAACATATTTATATGGATATCTTGATAATGATATTTATATGAAAGTCCCATAAGGATTTAAGATACCTGAAATATATAAATCAAATTCCCAAAAATTATGTTCAATAAAGTTACAGAGATCATTATATGGATTGAAACAATCAGGACAAATGTGATACAATCGCCTAAGTGAATGTTTGCTGAAAGAAGGATATCAAAATAATTCAATAGGTTAATGCGTTTTTATAAAGAAATCACAGTCATGATTTGCTATTATAATTGTATATGTTGATGATTTAAATATAACTAAAACTCCTGAAGAACTTTCAAAGACAATAGAATATCTTTAAAAAGAATTCGAGATGAAAGATCTCGGAAAACAAGATTTTACCTTAGTTTACAAATTGAGCATCTAGCAGATGAGATATTTGTTCATCAATCAACTTATACATAAAAAGTTTTGAAAAGATTTTATATGGATAATTTATCCATCCATTGAACATCCCAATGCAAGTTCATTCACTAGATGTGAAGAAAGATATATCCCGACCTCGAGATGATAATGAAGAACTCCTTGGTCTAGAAGTATCATATCTTAGTGCAATTGGTGCACTTATGTATCTTGCTAATAATACAAGACCAGATATTGCATTTTCAATAAATTTATTAGCTAGGAATAGTTCCTCTCCAACAAAAAAATATTGGAATGGAATTAAAGATATACTTCCGTTATCTCCGAGGAACAATTGATATGAGATTATTTTATTTAAATAAATCAAAATTTAACCTAGTTGGTTTTGCAGATTTTGGATATTTATTTGATCCACACAAAGTTAGATCTCATACAGGTTATCTATTCACATATAGAGAAACTGCTATATCTTGGCGATAAGTAAAATAAACCATAACAGCCATCTCCTCAAATCATGTTGAAATTCTTGCTATTCTTGAGGCTAGTCGAGAATGTATGTGGTTAAGATCGATGACTCAACACATTCAGGATTCATGTGGTTGTCTTCTAGTAAACTCATTCCAACAATATTATACGAAGACAATACGACATGTATTGTTCAAATAAAAGAAGGTTATATTAAAGGTGATAGAACAAAGCACATCTCACCGAAGTTTTTCTATATTCATGATCTTGAAGAAAATGGTGACATCACAGTACAACAAATTTGTTCAAGGGATAAGTTTACAGACTTATTCATAAAATCACTACCTACCACAATCTTTGAAAAATTGGTGCACAACATTGAAATGCGGCGACTTAGAGATCTCAAGTGATGTTACCATAAGGGGAGTAAATTTTATTTTATAAGTACATATAAAATATGTACTTTTTTTTTCTTTTCTAGGATTTTTTTCCTATTAGGTCTCATTCTAGTAAGGTTTTAACAAGGCATATTTTATATATGTAATGGACATCTAAGGGGGAGTATTATAAATATTCGAAAAATATAATAGATGTCTATTACCCATCAAGCAAGCCATGTGTCATCTCATTAAACATCCAACACTCATACCATATGTCAAGCAAACATGGTCTTTTAGTGACCATGTAATGCCACATCCTACTAGCAAAGTTGCCTACAAATAAAAGTGAGATAGTGGAGAAATTTGAGATTTCTTAACTATTTCCTTATTTTCTAAATTTCTTATTTATTTATATTTTATATATTATATTATTTTAATATTATATCTCCTCTGTTTTTGTATTCTGGTTTTACCATGTTTTCACAACACTTCACAAATTCTAACAATAATGGCATCAGAGCAGTTAGACTCACGTCACAATCTCCCCCTTCGTTCATAAATTGCTTTTTCTTATCTTTCTTCTCCTCAATCCATGACTTCCTCATCAAAGAGTTTATCGAAGGAAACTTCATCTTTGCCTTTTCTTCTGACGAATATTTGCAATCTCATCTCAATTAGAGTTGATTCTTCAAATAATGTTCTTTGGGAGTTCCAATTTTCCTCAATATTGAGAGCACACAAACTCTTCAATTTCGCTCATGGATCGAATCTTGCACCTACTATACGAGTCACAAATTCATCCTCATCTACAACAATTGAATCCACTTCGCAAATATACTTATTCCCTCACCTATCATTACGAATTCGCTATATGATGATTGGATTGCTAAAGATAATGCACTCATGGCGTTGATCAATGCTACCTTATCTCCGGAAAGGTATGGACTACCCTGGAAATGCAATATTTCTCAAGTTCTCGATCAAATATTTTAATTCTCGAAACAGATCTTTAGTCAATTTCGAAGAAATTAGATGAATCGATTGATTCATATGTTAAACAAACGAATCAAGAAAATTAAGGACACTAGCAGATGAAGATCTATTGAGTTATGCACTAAACAATTTCCCAACGAATATAACACCTTCCACATGTCAATGAGAACTAGGTCACAGTCAGTCACATTCACCGAACTACATACTTTGATGAGATTTGAAACAACTGCAATGGCTAAACAGTTCAAACGAGAAGATATCTCCTTAAAACCTACAACCATGTTTGCAACCTCCTCGAATTCCAACCACACTTCTCGTCCAAATTCTTTCCAAATAACTCAAACACTAGAAGAAGAGGTCGTTGTAATAATTAGCAGTCGTTGATATGCTATAGCGATAGAAGACTATCAGTGATATAATCCAAAATTTTGCTATAACTTGTAATATTTTAATTTATTTTGCTATTTTTAAAAATACTCTAATAAAATTTTCATTCAATGCATTTTCTTTCATCAAATTGAAAAATGAAAAAAAAAGGTACAACAAATACATTTTCTCTCTCCAAATTGAAATGGAAAAAATCACAATAAATGCATGTTCTCAACATAATATTTTCTCAACATTTTCTCCCTCCATAACAAATACATTATTTTTCTCTTCCATCAATACTAAAATTAAAAATATGATATATATATTTATAGTATATATAAAAGGAAATTGTATTAGATGACAAAAACATTTAAAAAAAACGAATGACACATTTTTTTTTCATATTGTGAATATGGTAAAATTAGTGATATTAGACGACTATCAGAGGTCTATCGAAGGGCTATCAAAGGGTTATCGAATTTTAAATTTACTACTTTTGTAATTTAGAAAATGTAGTAACATGGGTTCTATTGTGATAAATTTTTTTGCTATTTTTGCAAGCGAAATATATAGAAGTATAGATGTGGAGAAAATTTTTGTTTTCAATTTTACCCTTCTTATTCAATTTACATGTTTCCTACTTTGATTTTATTGTAATTTATTTTTTATTTATTTTTAATTTGAAATTAATTTTTAGTAAATGCTTGGGTATTAATAATTTTAACTTTTTCTCTCTAATTAATTATGTTTTCAAAATTTCTCTAAAATCATTCTTCTCCCAACTATTCATATTCTCTTCTTTCATACTAATTATTTTGTATCTCTTTCAACCTTTTAAATTGTTTTTCTTTTCTTAAATCTTTCGTTATAAATATCTCATTCTTTTTTTTTTCTATTCATGTTCACAAGTCACAACAAAAAATTTAAGGTGTGAAGAAAAAAATCAAATCATAATTTTTATTCTCTTCTAATTTTTTTTATTTTTTATATAGAAATATGTTTATGCATGTTCCTTCGTTTTATAGATTTTTGTGATGCCTAGGAGTAATCAATCGACTTAATAAAAAAGATGCAGATAAATTGATGAGGATTCAAAGATGAAGAATGTAAAAGTGGGAGACTAAAGAAAGAATAGTAGAAGCTAAAAAAGTGGTATGGGGATGCTAAAAAGCTAGGTTTTTCAAATTTTTATTATTGATTTGTAATTAAATATGCTTTTGATGTAAGGATATAGGAGTGTTTATCACTCTAGTATATTATGAATCTTATAATTGAGGGATCCATGGAAAAGATGATTCTCTATTTGTATTATTTTAATAACATACTTTTATTTAAATTTAATTATTCATTTCAAAAAAATAACTAATTATAATTATTGAGAAATTTGTTAAATAATTATACTTCTTGAATATGGAAGAAATACATAAATTATTTATAATTAGCCAAATGTCCAAATAATAAGCATGACAATGTTATGTCCAAAATTCTAATCCATTTAAACATTCACTATGTAATTGATACATATATATATAAAAAAAAAAATTCATCGATCTAAAGTTTGATTGAATAGATTATTTCATATATAGTCACAATATCAAATTCTTTATATCTTTTAGCTCATTCGATTTATACACATGTGTATAATAAGTCTTGAGTAAGAGGTCTCTCAAGAATGAAACTGAAAATTGTATTTCTAAAAATCATGAGTAAATAAATATCATACTATATGTGTAAATAATTAGTAACAAACCGACAAAATATTTACGAAAACGAAAAAAGTACAGACTCACAATAAAAAAATACAAAAAATGCCCCAATCAACACATGGTCATTCGAGCACGTAATATATTTGATACACGATCATTTAGATTTGGCTACATGATTTTTTTAAAGATTCTTTGGTAGGCAATCAATTAGATTTGGCTAACCAAATCTAAAACTTTTTTTTTTCAATATTCTTGGTACATGATTGTTTAGATGTGATTAACGGTTTTTTTAAGATTCTTTGCTACCAAATTTTAACTATTTTTATCAAATTTACGTGCACCAATATCCAATAATATTTTTCAAGCTTTTTTTTATATTTATTAGATTTGGTACGTGATCGTATTGCCAAATCTAAATGATAGTGGGTACACTATTCGATTTTTGTTTGATCAAGATCTTTTATATTTAGTGCATTCTTGAACCAAAGTAAAACTTGATCAAACAAAGTATGAAATAATTTTCATTATTATCTGAAATATTTTTTAAAAAAATACTTTTTATATCGAGTTGTAAATATTTTGATGTTTTATTGTGTTTATGAAAATTAAAAAAAAAAACAAAAAACAAAACTATTTACATTTCATACAAAGAAAATACTAAAAACAGATGATCTTTTTTTTTTAGTAAACGTAGATAACAAAAAATTTGTATAATGAGTGAAAAAGTAAAACTTTTAAAAAAACACTATAAGATATTTTTCTAAAAAATAAATATTAAAGACATTTACGATAATATGAAATAGTTTAATTGATAATAAATTTGAGAAAGGAGCAGCCTTTTGCCACGCCATTTCCCAATGTCCCAAAACCCATAAACAGAAAATCAACCGACGCTTACAAAACTTGCGATTTTCAGTGTAAATACCCATGACTCGACGTTGACCTTTCTTTTTACCCACAACCAAAAATACTAACGAAAACCCTTCTCCCTAAGCAAAGCTTTTTCTTGGTACTGACGGTTTTCGACTTTATTTGACTCTATTAAAGAATGTGGCCAAGGTCGTCTTCAATGGCTGTATTGGAAAACCACACCCACAACAACATCAAAGCTCTCTAGAGGGGTTGGCCTTCTTCAGCTTCATCCTCTTCGATTCTTACCTTTTTGCTTCGGGTAATGGTTTAGTTTCTGATGAATATGTCTTTAATTTCACTTAATTTTTTAGTTCTGATAGCAATTTAATCTGGTTTTATAACCTTTAAATGGGCGTTTTCTATCTTAATTCGTTAACGTGTTGTGTTTTAGATTGTGGGGTTTTTAGTTGTAGATGGTTGATTCTACGTTAGCTCAACTTACAGGGTGTCTTTCTTTGAATTTGTTTGGTTATGTTTGCTTGTTTCAGAATGTGACTTTAATTTTGAGCAAAAAAGAGAAGACCCATGTTGAAGTTCTTGATGGAGATACTGAATTATGTTGAGAACGGTGAGGTAAAGAACAATAATTGCTATTTCGTAATGCTTTCAAGTTTTTCAAATTGACATTTTGCTGAACTCTTACTTGGTCTGATTCTTTTGCAGAATGTTTCTGGTTGAAATCTTGAGATTGTGTCCTGTCTTTATATAGAGAGTCAAAATGAATGGTCTCACACTGGACCGTGTCATAAAGGATATACTTCGTGTGGTTGAACCATTGCAAGATGATTGGACAGCACGGTTTCAAGTTATCAACGAGCTGCGCAATGTTGTGCAATCTATTGAAAGTCTTCGAGGTTCTGCTTGTGTTCTTCAGATTTTTTTGTTTAAAACCTTTAATACAATCATAGAAGGGTTGTTGAATCAATAGCATGATCTTGTGAATTGAAGTTATTGGGTTTTATTATATGACATTTTGGTTAACGGGTCAAAGCAGGTGCAACAATTGAGCCATTTGGATCCTTTGTATCTAACCTGTTTTTGCGATGGGGAGACTTGGATCTCTCTGTTCAATTGAACAATGGTTCTTATATTTCAACTGCTGGGAAGAAGCGTAAGCAGACTTTACTGAGAGATATTCAAAAGGCATTGAGGAAAAATGGTGCTCTTCAACTACTCAATAAGTCTTTCCTTTTCCCTCATTTTAGTTTGCTCAACTTAGGTGCTGGTAAGACGTCACTAGGAAAGTTTCGGTGAACTTAATATTTCTTGATATTATGAAGTAGTTTTTCTTTACTATATTAGAGTTTCCAAGTAATTATCAGTAATCAAAATTGAGGTTGATTTTCTGGCAAAGACATTGCAAGAACTAAAATGAACTATGACTGTAGGTTTCAAATATGTGTGACATAACTGCATTCACTTTATTGAATGTTGGCTGTTTTCTTTTTTAACCATAGAATAATTGTATTAGCTGCGTTGTGATAGGACTGGCCTGCCTACTTATCCTTTGATTACTGTGTGGTAAGTGTCAGTTGTGAGGGATGATTGCTCTCTTTTGGATTTTGGTTTACTTATTTGAAATTTCTTTTTTCAGGTGGATGGTACAAGCTACAACTAATCGCTCATGCTAGAGTGCCTATTTTGAAGATCGAACATATTCAGCACAACATTTCCTGTGATATTTCCATTGATAATCTTGTGGGTCAAATCAAGTCCAAAACTTTGTTGTGGCTTAATGAAATAGATGGGCGCTTCCATGATATGGTTTTGCTTGTACGTTCTATTAGTTTAGCATTGCCAAACTTGTCAACTCTCTTTGCAAGAAGTGCTTCAATGTAATTACCCTCTCTAGCTTTGTGTAGGTCAAAGAATGGGCAAAAGCACATGACATCAACAATTCAAAACAGGGAACTTTCAATTCATACTCTCTCAGTTTGCTTGTGATATTTCATTTTCAGGTGGTATTTCTTCCAATGCTTTTCTATCAAATGTTAGTACCTACCATGCTATACTTGAATCCGTTCTTTGTGCCCTTCTTGGGTGATCTTTATTGTGCAATTTGTTTGTCCAATATTTTTATTGCAATATGTCAATTTTGTTTTCTACAGTCCTATTATTTATTATTAGGTTTTTTGCAGACATGCTCACCAGCCATCTTTCCTCCACTTAGAGACATATACCCAGGAAATGTTGTTGATAATCTCAAAGGTACTTTAGCTTTGAATTTGTTATCTGGTACAGCTTTTAAAAGGTCCTTTGAATTTGTAATAAAGAAACACAAGAATACTCCGAAAAGATATTCATTATTTCCCTACAGTCTCTAAGAGAGCTATATTTTCTTAAATGTTTCATCATCTTACTATTGCTCATAGTACTTTTTTCATATATAGAAAGCTTCTGTACATTTTTCTATTAAGCCTTGTAAAAAAGAGATTGTACTTGTATGTATGAAAGTGGTGTTGTACGTAAAGGGAAAAATGAAATCATCAATAAATCTAAAAAAGGTATTAGTCTGTGAATTGAAATATAAAATAATCTGTCATGTATGCATTGAAGCAGGTGTGAGGGCTGAGGTCGAAAATGAAATTGTGCGGACATGTTCTACCAACATAGCCAGGTTCAAGTCAAGAACAGCCAACAGAAGTTCTTTATCTGAACTTTTTGTTTCATTCCTTGCAAAGGTAATTTCTTAGTTAAACTATAGCTCTTATATTATGTTGGTTCTAATATTTTTTGACCTGGTATTTTCTCTTGCTTTATCTTAATTTCTATTTTTCTGTAACATTATCGATTTGAGCATCTAGTTAGCACTTATTAGTTATATTTAGTTATATTGCCAATACTAAAAGCAATGCTAGACCGCATTAAATAAAAGACCATGGAAATATTTGTCCTGTGGTTTTTTATAAACAAAATGTTTTGGTTATACCATGCTGTTATTACTTGGTTCACGAAACTGATAAATTAGTCAGACGGATATTCCTTCTAAACAAATGCACATAAAGAGTAAAGAAGATGAGTTATATGCTATCAAATATCTCTATTCATGTTTTTTAAAATGCTCTTTTATCTTTCCACCCAACATTTACCCATCATTATCATTCCAAATAAACTTAGGGCATGTTTAGGAGTGATTTTGAAAGAGCTCAAATCACTTTTGTCATGTTTATCACTCTAAAACATGTTTTTAATCTTTCAAAATCTATTTTAATAGTATGAAAGTCACTTTTAATAGTATAGAACTAAATATTAAATTTATTCTGAACGATTGAACTCACATTTTTTAGAGTAATTTTGAAAACAAAAACAAAAACGTTAATCATTTCAAAATCACTCTCGAACGTGCTATGCTTTTTTCCCTATGCACCAAAGTACAAAGAAGATTGTTATACATCCAATCTTCTACGTAATAGTAGGCACCTGATTTTGAAATGATCACTCGGTTGCTATTTATGTTTCTTGTCTCTTTAACAATCACAATCTTCTTCTTTTTCTTTTTCTTAGTCAATTGTTATTGTTTTGTGTTGTGCAGTTTTCAGATATAAGTTCAAAAGCTTCAGAACTGGGAATTTGTCCATACACAGGGCAATGGTTGGAAATAGAAAGCAATATGAGATGGTTGCCAAAAACATATGCAATATTTGTAATCTCTCTTTGCTCTCTTTACGTCATACCATGCTTGCCATATGCACAAGATCTATTTCTTTTGCCTCTTCTCTGATATTGTGATTGTGGCCGGGTGTTGGGATGTTTGGACGTGGACAGGTTGAAGATCCATTTGAGCAACCAGAAAACACAGCCAGGGCTATCAACGCGAGGCAATTGATGAGGATTTCTGAAGCATTTCGGATGACTCATTTAAGGCTCACCTCAGTATATCAGAATCAAAGTTCTATCCTAAATGATTTAGCCCAACCTCAAATATCGCAATTAATCATTAACTCATCTGGATCTGCTAGTGCTCCAGCATTCAATGTAGGAAATTACCCCCCAATTCGTCCACAGGTTCATCAAGCCAGAGTCATGCAACCCCGTCCATGGATTCAACATCAGTTCCAGAACAGTGTTCCCAGATTCAATATGGGAAACTTCCCCACTATCAATTCACAGGCTCCTCACGCTGGAACTTCGCAGTCTCATCCACTGGTTCAACACAAAACGCCGAAAACAAAACGTATAGTAAGCAGTCCTAACGTTTTAAATGTGGGGGAGCCCTCAAAGACTTATGGTGGTCAAGGCCAGCAAAAGTGGAGACCGAGATCTCAGAGACAGGTATTGTGAAGACACTGAACTTCACTGTTTTGACATTTGCTTTTGTGCAAATAATTTGGATAAGAAAGCTGAAATGCCCCTCACTTGGCCATTGTCTGTTTCAATATCCTTTTCACTGCTTTTTTTGTGCTCACACCATTGGATCTAGAAGAGATCACTAAAGCCGTTATTTTCGGTCAGCAGATTATGTTTTTCTGCTGCTACTGTAATTCTTACTTGAGAGACCATTGTTTGTGCTAGTCTCCATTTTTCTGTCAAGCTCTATCTTTCTTCTTCCCCTTCAATGAAGCGAAAAACCGAGTTTAAGTGAAAGGGATATTGAATTATTGAATTTATAGCAGTGGCATTTGAACTCCGGAGAGTTAAGCAACCACAGTGAATGGTCGTCTTTGACACAACCCTATTACTCATTTTTCTTTCACTGTCCTTTACATAATGAAAGGGACCTTTTTTCACAAAATTTTAAGATGCTTTTAAGTGGTCTACCTTGCAAAAATTGGCCTACAAAATTGACATAGTACATAATTAAACCAGGGTTAAAATGGGTTAAAATACCACTTTGGTGATTATAATTCAGGTATGATTTCATTTTATTTTTCATGTCTGATTAAGTCCATGTTTTTAACATATCTCACATTCAATAATTAGTGTTGGTTTGAACTTGAAGTCTTTTTATCAACTTTGTCAGACACCATGCAAATATATTTTCAAAATTTATAGGCAGAATGATATTTTAAACTAAAACAATAAGAGATAGGAAAACACAGAAAAGTACAACTAAACAAAAAAGAGGACACAAATTTCAAAATGGATTGAACATGTCTATGATGATTGATGAATATGATCAATTTCAATTGTTCACAATATCTAGTTCTCCAATTCGCAGTCAAGCTGCTGTAATGCTATGCCTCTTTTAACTACAAAAACAACCCACCAAGGCACCAAATTTACCCAATAAACATTGTGCAACTGAAGGCCAATGGTTATGTAGCCTAAGCATACAATAATTTGATGCTTTCATGGCCTCTGGAGGTGGGACATTAGCCTGTGTTTCTTCACCTAGTACTCATTTTCAAGGATGACCTAAAGGAAACTGTACTCAAATCAGCACATCCTTCAATTTTCATGTGTGCAAGAGGCGTTTTTCACCGATCAGTATCCTGTAACTTGCATGGGGTCCTTCGGAGGTATCACGCAGGCTAACACGCCAACCCATCGCCTTTCCGATGGCTTGAAGCTCATCCATGACAGCAACAGTATCACGGACGTATACTCGGCCCCCTGGCCTTAAGATACGATCCATTTCGAGCATGATTGTTGACATACTGCATCTGATAACAGTTATCAAAGAGAGAATGAAGTAAGCACAGAATTCCCAATGATGAAATGTAACAAAATTCTTGAGCGTCAAATTAAAGTGATAATGGATAGGAACAATATCAACCATAGGATCTATATATACCCATAAAGCGTACCTTCTCATTTCGACTGAAAAAAGACCAGCTGCATGCAATAGATCATATGTTCTTGGGTATGTATCGAAAGGTTCACACCTGATAGATACATCACAAATAAGCTGTCATATAGCTTGAATTTATTTTCCTATCTGAATTTTGGATTAACAAACAGGAGGATTTATGTGATTCACATTCACTTATCTAAATTGACCTAGTCATCAAAATATAACGGTATTAACGTAATTTGAGAGCATCCTATAGTAAATATGAAAATAAATTGTTTGAGGATCAAATAGTTAAGCAGTTTTACCAATCATGAAGAACTCCAAGAAGTCCACGGTCGTATATGACGGGTAAGGTGTTCGGTCCACTCACGGGGACGACATTCATCACCCACGAATCCAATTTATGATCAATTAATGCTGCAGCAAACCTGCCAAATGACAAAAAATGACGAGTAAATAATGGGAAGATGGAAGGATCCTGCTAGATATGATATAGGATAAACTAACCCTCCAAATCCAGCTCTCATATCCATTACATTCCTCAGTCTTATCTTCTTCCAATGTAATGCGCTCACATAGCTTCCTATAATTTCATTCCAATATTTAGATTCTGCCGTGAAGAGCTCATTTCTAGAAATATATGCATCATATTGAATGCTCTGGATCCTATCTGGAGGAGTCTGCAAACGTGCAGGCCATTTCGTCACGTTTCTGCCAAAACCATTTTCTGGCAGCCGAGTAATGCAAGGCTTCAGCTCGACATACCTTAACATGACAAAATGTAGAAAATCCAACGATCAGAACTATGATTGTAAAAAAAAGGCCAAGGTCAATAGATGTGATGAAAAGCCGTCATTGAAGCTGTTCCTTTACCCAGTTCAGAACTATCTTCACATAAATATTAAACAAGCCAATACGTTCACTCAGAACAGATCATTTGAGACTTTTTTCATATGTGTATTTTAAGCAAAAGGCCACATTAATCCAGATGCAAGAGTACAGTTCAAATAGAAAAAACCTAAATGAATATCGTCTTCCCTCCAGATAAATTAGCTCTAGTGTATGAACACGGTTCAATGCAGTTCAATACGATTTCAAGGAAACTGGGTAGCGCTTTCTATGTATTGCAAGTGAAATTCTATTTTCTGTCAATAAAAAAACTTTTGGATCTGATATATAACTGACTAATCAAAATCTAGTGGGGATAAAAATATATTCATCCATTCAACTACCATTTCATCAAAAGAAATGAGGATTGATACATGCATATTACCAAACTTTATCTGGATCATCGTCTATGTCACAAAGTGGAGGCTTAACTTCTGCATCACGGGTAAGATAGCAGCTATTATTCATTGGCTTTTGCCATATTGCTATATATCCATCCTTTTTCACAAACTTCCAGCAGAGACGAGTGGTAAGGTTAATCATCTCTGGTAAGAGAAAAACGAGAGCTGTATTTAATATTGAAAGTTCTGAAGAAAATTATATGTGCTATAATATTTATAGACCAAAATAACGCAGACATTTAGTTGATAATGGTAACAGAAATCAAATCACTTCACAACCTTTCTATATTTCTTATATTGTCATGCCGATTTTCTTGAGTTTAATAGATGAAAATACGAAGCAAACTAGCCAATTACTAGGATAAAGATCCAACAGACACAGAGAAATTGGCTGAAATCGAGGATATAAAAAAGACTTCACAAAGTTGTTGGAACTTAATGACTCTGACTGACCATAGGCATTAAGCTAGAAGAAACAGCCAACAGATATTATAGAGTCACAGACAGACCTTCCCACTGCTGTTCCAAGGCTTCTTCGTGCTTGTAAACAGGTTGTGCTGCCCAAGCAAAGTATCCTCCAGCCCTTAGCATTCTGTCAACCTCCAGCAATAGAACTCCATCTTAAAGTCGGAAGGTTTAAAGAAAATTCGACAATCAGAAGACATTACAAATAATAAATCTTCATTTGACATTGAATACTATTTAGTACATTGGATCAATAAGCCTTCAATGGAAAAAATAATGCGAGTACACAGATATGAATAAGAAGGAGAGGGTAATGAGACGATCATACCATCACGAGTCCAATTAATTCTACATCTTGAACAATGTATCAAGTCAAAAGCTTGACTTGGATACAGTAAACGACGGGTAGAAAATGCTGCAACCATTGCAGGAACACCACGTTCAAGAGCAAATTGAATCTGATTCTCGTGAACATCTTTAGGAGCAATTGACATTGTTACCACATTCCGTGACAGCAGGTAGGCACCAAAACTTGCAACACCGCACCCAATATCCAAAACTACTCGTGTATGACTACCAAAAGCAACATCAGGAACAATCTACACAACAAACAAAAAGTTCATCATTACAAAAGAAAACCAATCCAAAAGCTGCATTCATCTAAAATGTGCAGTAATTGTTTATTAATTTACCTTAGATATATGATCCAAGTATTCATTTGCACCATGAATGAATTGTGTGCCTCCACCAGGAAATTTAAATTTATCTTTGTCCCGGGAAATCCAGTTTTGACCCCCTTTGTCATCAACCAGCCGGGTATGAGGAACATTGTTGAACCATACCTACAACATAGTATGCTCCAACTATTAAGTCTGAAGAGTTGTGAAGTTGTGAAGTCCAAAGTGTAAGGATTTAATAAGCGACGAAATTGATGTTTTTTAGTCGTGGGACTCATATTAAGTTTAAGAACTCTTTAGACCAAACAAGTAGTGAAAACAATTCCACTCCTCCCAATCCCTACTTCTTGGACCAAATATACCCTGATACTTTTGCGTGACTTATGCTATAAAAGAAAATTAGCTTGTAAAAATTTTCTGTCCTACTAGAAATATACAAAAGCGCTAATAAGTCAACCTTTTTGAGCATATCAGCTGTACATATGACTGACGGAAGACAATAAAATAAAATGATATAGCAATTAATATTAAACATATAATGTAATACTAATACAGCCTGCAAAAATACTAGAATATCCTTTTTAATATTATAACAGCAGAGCAACTGACCAAATCAACAAGACCAGTAGCAATCAATGACATAAAACATTTTAAAATGAGAAAAAACCTTCAAGTTATAATAACAGATTAGATGAAATCTACGTACTGCACAAAAGAATACCTCATCACGGCTCCTTGGCCAGGGAATTGGCATTTTATATCCTTTTGGTGCCGGAACTAAGCAGCTCAATCCCCCACCAAAATCAGGGCAATGCCGCTCGAACTTTTCCCCCTTTTCCGTTGACTTCAGCTGCTTAATGGCATCCACATTATCCAAGCAAGGTATGTACTCCCTCATGCTCTTTGGGCAAAGAGCAAACTTCTTGATCCTAATCTTGGCAGAGCCACTCTCATCCGTCCCACTCTCAGTCTCATTCCCCCAATTCTCCGTTAACTCAGGATCCAAATCCCCCACCTCAAACTCGTCAGCCATCGTTCCATTCTCGTCCACGATCCCGAATCTCTGCACCGAATCAGAAAGAGGAGGAGGCGTCGGTGGAGGAGGAGATGAAGGAAGAATCGGAGATGGGGGCGGGGCAGAGGCGGAAGAAAGTGGCTTTTCCGGAGATTCACGGGTTAGATTCAGTTCGATCAGAGAAGAAACATTAAAGAGGTTGTCGTGATTAGGCGAGATTGACACTGAAGGAGGAGGATATCGAGTTTCAGTGAAGAAGATGAGCTGTAGGTACCCATCAGACCAATGCTTACCCAGGTAAAAGAAGGTGAGGGAAATTAGAATGAGGGCAGAGATCTTGAAGATCGATGGGCTCTTCAGTGAATCGCAAATGAAGAAAGGTTTCATCCTTGTTTACGAACCCAAATGGGGGAATGAAAAAGGGAACAGAAAAGCGAAAAGTGAATAAGGGAGGGAGGGTTCTTCTTATCCACTGAAACAATGGAACTTGCTAACAGAGTTACAGAGTCTCGTTTCTCCGGCGAACAGTTGTAATAAGTTTCCGATGGGTGAGATTTGAAAGAAAGAAAGAAAGGGTGGGTATTGAGAATTACCCGCCAGAATGATGGAGGTTGGGAAGAAATTGAAAATGATAAGAAGGAAAAAGCTCCATGGGAGAGAGAGAGAGAGAGTGAAACGGCAGCTTTGTCCAAACCTCACTAGGATTCCAACTGTGTACAATGCTCACCTCAACGTCCGTTTTCATTTTTCCCTTTCTTCTCTCTCTTTTCATACTTACATGAATATATGACATCATTTTCTTTTAATTCTTAGATATTAAATCATTTGCAGTGACCTTTTTTTTTTTCGATTTAAATTTTTGATACAAAAATAAAATCAAATTAACATTTGGAATAATCTAAAATTTATGATTAAACCCCATTCTATTATTTTCTTTTTCTTTACTTTTGAGTTCTTTTTACTTTTTTTTTTATATAGAATTGTTTTATAGTTTCTTCATACTCATATTTCATTTTTCCTTTTTTTTTAAGAATCTTTTTATCTCAAAATTTCATATTTTTAAACTTTTATAATTAGAAAGTTTGTATTATATGGCAAATGAGGGAAAGTTTATTTGCAAATATAGAAAGAAAAAAAATACACAAATTCGTCAAACCTGTTTTTTTTTTTTTTTTTTTAATTTGTCTTGAATTCCATCTTTGCTCTTTTTCTATTTGCAATAAGAAATTCTTAATGGATTATTTGGTGTAAAGTGAGAGCTTGATTATATTGTTGAAATTAGGATTTAATACCTAAAATTCAATTCTCTAATTTGACCACTGCTAAAATCTCTAATGAAATAAGAAAAATCCTAATTATATTTATATTAACTGATCTCGATTTACAAAAACTAATGGAATTGTTGTAATTAGTTAGTGAAACAAACGTTTAATTAGACTATAATTAACTAATTTTATTCATCATTTCTATCCGATAACGTTTAGATGTGTATTGTAAAATAATCATGTAAATATTGATGCAAGAGTAGACATTTAAAATAATAATAAAAACTAACTACAAAATATAAAATATTGAAAAGTAATTAAAAAATTTACATATCAACAATTGTAAATAGTTTATTGTAGAATGAGGTGGATACAAAAAATTAGAAAAACAAATGATAAAACTAACATAACATAATAAGAATAGATAAATGATGACATAAAACATAACGCAACATAATGGAAAAGAAAATAAAGGAAGAAAAATAAAGCTTTAGAGAAGACGAGAGAACGATAGGGAACTTAGATTAATGAAGGTTTAGGAGAAATTATGTGAAAATTTAATGACAAATATTTGAATGAAAACTTGTGATTTCTTAAAAAGGTAGATTTTATTATGGTGAAAAAGAAAATAAAAAACTTCACTTGAATTCTCTTCAACCAACACAGCTCATTGTAATATATATAATCAAAACTTCACTATCATCTATTGTGTGGTAAGCTTCTATAAGAAGTAGGTTTTAAAAAAACTATCAAGGGTTAAAAATCCATCACTAATGTGACATCAATAATAAGTAACGTATGGTTCAAGATTTCAACGAGTACATTAATCAAGATCAATAATTTACATTTAGATGTATTTGTATTTCTATTTTTAATAATGATATGAACCAAAATGTTATTATGTTGCGTCTGAGACGTTCGAGAGCCAAAATCTACAATTACAAGTGGAAGTGAACTCAATTGAGGAGATTCGAGTAGCAACAATTGATAAAAATAATTGGAGTCCTTAAACATTACAGGATGAAACCAATTGAGCTTTGTAATTTATTTTATTTCGCAAAAACATACCTTATTTTGAGATTTTTATTATTAGATTCATATATGTTTATTTGAGTTTTAGTTCCTTTAATTTATCGATATAATAGACCTTTCATGTGCAGAAAACAAGAATACAACATATGAATTTTTGTTTTTGATAATTGAAGTTTTAGAGTTTTTTATATCAATAGAAATTTCTGGTAGATGAGAGAGCTTTATCACCACCCTTTTCTTGACTAATAACAACACGTGTTATGCACATGAGTTATAACATTTATTTCTTTTTATATTTATAACATAGTTTTATTTTTATAGAGTTATTTAGAGTTAAAAAAAAATATTGTAGAAAATGTGCTAATAAATTATTTGTTTAATATTAAGTGTATTCTAATATACACAATAAATCAAACATTTTAAATGATATTTTCAAATACTTATATTGTATTTTTCATTACGTTCTAATTAAATTATATTTTTTCTTAAAATATTTTATATATACTATAGATACAATATTTTCTACATAGTACAAATACAAAGTACAATAGTAAATTATTAGAACAATAAATTTTTAAATAGAAGAAAAGTTTGTTGGAAGTATTTGTGTGTGTTTTTTTACCTATTTTGCTAATAATATTTTTTATACTAATAACTATAAGTTATTAATGATCTATTTTCTTTAAAGACAACTCATGATTATGAAATACAATAAAAAGAAATCCTAGATTTACCCATTCATCTTGCTTGTAGTGACTTGATGCTCCAATAGCTTGGCCTCCAACATTCTCATATTTCTATATCATTGTCCATATCGCATGCTTGAGAGAATTATATTTTTCAATAGTATAATGGGGCTTTATATAGTGAATTAAATTTGTAGAATGAGAATGAGACCTTAGATGTAAAAAATTCTTTATTTATTAGAGAAAACCGTGAGAATGGCAAAATAGATAACAGTTTGAAAAATAGCAAATCTAAAAAACATTTTGATTTATAGCAAAACCGCCTGAAGTAGATATTTTTTGACAAATTTTCAGTCGATTTTACCCATTCATAAACGGAAACTCCTTTTTCTCAGATATAGTGTATTTGTGCAAATTAAAATAATGGAATATAACTCAGAATCACGAATACGGTAGTATTTGCAAATCATTCAGTTTTATAAAAATATTAAATAAATATTTATTTTCGTGATTAATCTCATTTAATCAACATCTCCTAGATTTATGCCTTCAATTTATACTAGATTTTCGAATTTGTGGGTATTAAATCAAATAATTAACAATTTATTTTTATTAATATATATATACTAATAGTTATTTAATTCGTACTCTTTTTGCTATCCATAAAATAATTCATAATATAATCATATCATACAAATACACAATTTTTCATATAATGATTGATATTATAATTTATTCATCGTACGTTTCATAAAGTTTGGTTAATTCTTAGTAGCATTTTATTATATCATTCATATACACAATTTTTCATATTTATCTTTCATTGTTTTAGGATTATATATATATATTAATAAATATTTATTTTATCATTTGATTTTAAAAGTTTAGTTGAAAGATCTCCAAAATTTGAATTTAAAATTGTATCCTCCCTATAATTATGCAAGTAACCATTTTTCCATAAAACGTTTCATTTAACATAATAATAATTTGACTTTATTTAAGGGGAATCAATCAATTATAACGATATTTATGGATGATAAAAATTTTCTTAAACTAATGATACTAGCATTAAATGCATCGTAATTAGGAGAATAAAATTATGAGAATGACAAAATAATGGATAAACTAGAAAAGAATTTGAATATTTTATTTTTGGAAGGAATTAATTGAGAAGAAAGGATTTGTTTTATTTAAATTGAAAAAGAAAAAAAGAAAAGAAAGATATTTAAGGGAAAATAATAATAATAATAATTAATAATAATAATAATAATAATATTCTAAATATACCTCTTCGCCTGCGTTCTTCGTCCATCTCACTGTTCATCATCTTCTTCACTCTCACCAAACCCTAGCTGCCGATGACACCTCCATCTCCATTCGAGTGTTCTCCGTCCAGTCGAGATCTCCACCTTCATAGCCATCCCCTCCATTCTGATGACGAAGAACTGAGCTGCAAGGAAATATCTCCTCCGCTGCATGCCGCTAGACCGTTTTTACTTCATCCAAAGCTGAACGCCTTTGTGCTGCTTGTTACTTTGCGCGTCGCACGCCTAGCCGCGCCGGTCGCCTTCATCACCATCCGTTCGCCGATTCTGCCAAAACTTCCAGCCGCTATCAGTCACCGAATTTTAGTGACGTTGTGGTTGTTAGGGTTTTGTTGTAATTTTTCTTAATTATCCCTTGGAGTTAAAATAATATTAATTTTTAGATCTTTTGAAAGAGACCAAAAAGGAATAGTAGACGGTAAGGGAGAATACAAGGTATGTGGTTGATGTTTGATATCGAATACATTGTATTTGGTTGTAATTACACTATTTGCCAAAGCTTCCAACCGCTCTCAATTGTCGGATTTTAGTGAGTTTGGGGTTTTGTTGTAGTTTTTCTTAATTACCCCTTGGAGTTAGAATAATATTAATTTTTAGATCTTTTGAATAGGTAAAAGAGGATAGAAGACGAAAAGGGAAAGCACGACGTATGTGTGATATAATATGTCGAATACAAGGTATGTGGTTGATATTTAAATCTCGAATACAATGTATTTGGATGTAATTAAACTGTATCTATCCTAAAATCAAGGGGATATATTGTTCCTGTAATTTAAAAGAATAATTAAATGATCAAAAAATAATTTATATTCACACTGTATCTATATATATATATAACCTATAATTAAAAACTAAAAAAATATTACACTTTACATTTTTTCTTTTTGACCTTGACAAAATTTCAGAGATCACCTAATTGTGCATGCAACAATTGAGAAGTATAATCGTGTTGAGAATAAAATTGCCTGAGAAGTAAAGCTCAAACGAGCAAAGAAGAAAATCCCTTGAAGAAGCTCACCTTTGCGCCAAACAAAAAAGAATATGTAATTGGTTTAATGAAGAAGATGGTTGTCATCGGTTTGATGAAGAAGATGGTCGGCAAGAAGAAAATCTTTTGATTTGCATCAAATGTATGAATACTTTGAAGGTTTTGAGGAGGATGAATCTTGAAGCTCCAATCTTTTCTGCAACTGATTGAAGACTTTGAAAATTTGAAGAGGACGAAGGGTTTTAGAATTTTTTTTTTGGTGGAATCTATGAAAGTGGAAGATAGGAAAGCTGGATTCTTTTCGACTTTGAAAAGTTTCGAAGGTTTCAAAATGTGAAGATAGTGATAACATTTGAATACCTGAACGTGCACAATTTCAACAAGAATGTGTTATTTAATTACAACGTATTTGGGTTTTCAGTGAACAATTGTATTTAGGACTAAATTTTTGATTAGGTGGGCCATTTAAGACATTATTCATTTATTTATTTTTCAGATTTTTCAGTTTTCTTATTCTAACAATTTAAAAATAATTTTGTTATTTTTCCAAAGTAAACCTCCTAATTCATCGGTCCTATTTATTATTTGTGAAGTGTCTAATTAATGTATTTAAGAGATGGTTTTGTAATGAAATTTGTTAATAATTTTTTTTTAAAAAAAATAAATGAAAATCTAGAAAGCAAAAAAGTATTTGGAATTAAAAAGAATAAAATAAAGTGTAATTAATATTTAGTTAATGTATTTAAATTTTAATGGTTAATTAATTTAACTCAGGTGACTTTACAATTTTTTTTTAAATTTTTATTTAACTAATTTTTAAAATGGAGAGAGAAAGTTTCTCCCTATATGCCCTTTTATATATTATAGATTAAAGAATGAGTATTCTTGAATTACCTCACAGTATTCGAACTTGAAATGAAGAGCTAGTTTTATTTACTTGTCGATCTTCGATCAAAAGTAATCTAAATCTAACTCATTACTTTGAATAGTCAAATTCGAGAGTTTTTAAATGATCATATTAGTTCACCAATATTGGATTCCTAATTTTCAAAACCTAAAGTTAATATCAAATACTTAGTGACAACTTTTTATCGTAAAAAAATGATAATAACAATAATAATAGTCTTCTATCATCTTCTATTAGACATAGAAAATGTCTGAGTTCAAAACAAACTCCCTGATGTGTGGGGACTGAGATTAGGGCTAAGACCTGCATTTCTAAAATATGAATATCAAGCCAAGTTAGTCTGGCGCATTATCGAGGCTAAGAGTTTCACTTCAAAGTAAAATGCCAAATGCTCATTCATATTATATGGCAACCCATGAATCAAGATAAACCATTCCAAATATTAAACAGGAAAAAGAAAAAGAAAGGCCAATGCAATGGTTATAGTAAGAATTATTATATGATATAAAATCAAGATTCTTCAAATCACCTGTCGAAGTTATCATCACTTTTGAACTGAAGTACAGAATTTATAAGAGCCTAAAACAGTTTGAATTCTAGAGGAGGAAAGTGAACATGTGATAATGGTGGTCTTTTTTATGGTTCTAACTTTATAATATATGGTATACAAATAATCTACCTCAATCAGGAACTGGTATCTCCTGTCCCCATCAGCATTTATATATGTAAAATTTCTTCCTAATATGATAGCCTCTGACCATTAAAGAATGAGTACATACATGAATGATGAATGTACATGATATGGATGAAAAGAGCTATTGTCTATGCATTTACAAAATGAATCTACCATTTTCAAAGAAGGGGCAGCTAAACTAACAAAACTTTGATGAAGCTAGGATAGAGGCTAGGAATTTAGGTGGGCGATTCAGCCAAAAGAAGGGTGTGCCACCATCCGCACGCAACGTTTTTAGAAGTGCAATTCTCCATTGGGACTTCGACTGGAATATTGCGGTCAATTACATCTCCCAAACCTAGCTGCAGTGTGTAAATGGAGGCTTCTAAGATCTTCAATATTGGAAGGCAATGATTAACTACAGAATTGTTGTGGCAATATGTAACAAGCACCAAACTAAAAACATACCTGGCCATACTTGTTCCATCCCCAGCAAAACACTTTTCCATCCTCTAGAAATTGCAGAAACATCAAAGTCAGAATGAATATTGCACAAAAATGTGTAATCAACCAATCAAAGTTCTTCAAATATAGTGCATAAAGTTTAGAAAAGTCCAATTATAACGTATTTCTTTAGAAGTCGTTCTTGACAACCATGCAAGGAGAAAAGGTATATATTAGTCATTTTTTTTATCTTTCTTTCTAATAGATATCTTCTATGCAGACACTATTTCTTCTAAAACTCGAAATTTAGAAGAAGAAACTAACACAAATTGACTAGGTCTGGACAACCCACGTAAAAATTCCATTTCTCTCCAACAAACAATCTTTTAGAGTTGAGACACTTGAACATTTTCATCTCAGTGAATTGATGGCGGGATCTCATGAATCAGAAAAATAGACTCCATGTGCAAGAAGATGATGAAGTACCTGATACTATAGCACTATGACGAGCCCCACATGATACAACCTTTGCATTTACATTTTCCACACTCGGTGCATCTAGAAGTCTTGGAAGTGTCTGGATTTATGAAAGGAAAATAATGCATAATATCAATAACATTTTCCAACTTTAGATCTCGTAGGATCATAATAATATAATCAATAAAGATCTGACATGCTAAAGCAAGCATCAATTTAGTGAAGCATATACCTCGGCTTGATCAGCACCTGTTCCTAACTGCCCAAATTGATTTCCGCCAAATGAATATATATCACCATCGGAGGAAATACAGACTGTGTGCCACAGTCCAGCAGCAACACTCTCGATCCGGATGCCAAGTAATGAGGATACACATGTTGGACTTAACTCGTCATCTGTACACCCTTGCCCACACTGTAAGACATAAATTAAACAAAGAATATAGCAGCAGCACAAGCAAAAGAGAGAGTATGGGAAAAGGAACAGAAAGAATTATCTCTTTTTGATTGAACTTGATCTTGACGATCTACATCTACATATCTTTTTCTCCACCATATCTACTTTACCTACAGATTGATTCTGAAGATTGGTCAATTGTGTGAACTCCTGCTGATGTTGGGTTGTGCAAAGGATTAAACTAGTTAACTTGCTAATGAAGTAGGGGCATGGCTATTGAATACAAGGTAAAAAAGAAAAAAGGATCACAAGTATAAAAGGAAAACAGGTAGATGGGCACTCTTGAATGATAATGGAGAGAGAAAAATCCACCAAAATTTGTTGGTCAAACATTATATGTGCAATGGTGAAATACAGGAGTCATACGTATTGACAACTGATGGTTGATTCAACAAATATAGGACCTATTTGGATGGACTGAAGGAAAAAAAAGTTTTTAAAAAGTCATTTTTTTAAAACTCTTTTTCTATAAACTATTTAAAATACTCATTAAAATTGTTTCCAAAGCTATTTTGATTGGTTGCTAAACACTTCAATTTTTCCAAGATGACTTATTTACAAAATCAACACCTGAAAAGTAAGAAAAATATTTATAAACACTAAGAAATTCAATGCCTATGGGCCCTTAATTTATAAGGATGGGTTTTTTCTTATAGCATTCAGTTAAATGGATTATCTTCCAACCCATTTGTGCAAAATCAAGAGTTCCAGAATCATAGGAACAAAAAAGCATCTCAAATAAAAACTGAAGATCCTGCAATATATAGATTCAGCTTTACACAACCATATTCAATGAACTAGAACTCCTTAACAAGCTTCCTATAAAGATTTTAGCAGCCAACAAATTTTAGTGGCTCAGAATACAAGAAAGTTGATTGATTGTTGAAAGGAAAAGCTATCATGTTAATAGGATATTCGATAGGAGAATACTGAGTGGTAACAGATAGCATGTTTTGTCATTCAACAGGGTTAATCAAAAGAGGGGAAAGAAGTTGACACAAAAAACATTGGACGGAAGAAGATATATTCCAAGAATATATTCAGTGAGGTCCACCATAACTTGAAAAGGATTGGGTGGTGAAAAAGCACAAGAAAGATGCCCAGGTGTTGTCTAATTGCTGATTTTTGGTGGGAGAATTTTTGGGACTTCTAAACATGCCATGAGTCATGGGACCAAACCAAGGAAAGCAACTTTACAGATACAAATGATATGAGTCATAACCACTTAGATATGTACAGAATTAGTTCAGAGAATTAAATGATCTTGCATTAGAATGATTAATTGTGTCATATCAATTACACAATATGCATTAACCGATAAATGAAATAAAAGGTACACAAAAAAGGATGCCAAGGAAGAAATGGAATGTGGTGAGAATGTGTTGGAAGAGAATACTGAGAATGAACATAAATCATGAAACAAAAGAAAAAGAAATTCCCATAATGGGAAGTGTTAGAATGAATGAAAATAGTGAGAGAAAAATGTTTTAGTGAAACAAAGCACGTGTTAAGAAAATGACATGATAAATTCACCTGTCCGTACAGCCCCCAACCAAACGTCAGCAGCGCCCCCGCATCTGTGGCATACAAGAGGAGAAATATCAAATATCCAAATATTAACACTTCAACTAGACAGTATGAAAAAACACAGAGGTCTAGACCAATCAAGCACCAATGTTTCATATGAGTACAGAAATTAATGCATAAAACATAAGCCCTAAGGACACTTCTTCACAAAAAAGAAAACATAAGTTCAATGTTCTAAAGGCGAGATTTAATTTTCGTTAATCTACCAATTAAAAACTATACCATCTGAGATCGCTGCACATATGAATATGTAATTCACAAGTACTGATCAAAGTATTTAAGTTTTTCCACCAGTTTTCACCTTATAAATCTTATCATTAGTTTTCCAAAATTTAATTGTGATCGACAGAAGTCAACAGAAAACAAACATCACAAACCTGTCACTGCTGCACTATGACGCCCTCCACAAGCAATTCCCTTCACATAGCTTCCAGGAATTCTACTACCTTGACCCTCTAAGCTTGCACTTCCTCGAGCAAGAGCTGCAGATCTATCTTTGCCAAAAGAAGAGGACTCGATGCAAGGTATAGGATGTGGAGAGGAAACCATACGAATGCGGGAGCCCAAACCTAGCTGTCCTTCTCCACCATAGCCCCAACCCCAGACCTGTCCCATATCTGAAACTCTGAAGACATTAGGGTGCATTATATGTTGTGTATTTAATGTTATTCTAGTAAACTATTCCAAAAGAAAAAGAAGGGCTTTTAGATTAATATTTCATGGGGGTTGAATAGAATCAACTAGGAAAAGTTTGGCACTATTGGTTCTAAAATTTACTTGAGATATTTTGATAAACCAGTTTGAATGATTCAATCTAAAAGTATATACAAATATAGGTTGACTAATTATACCAACTGACATGTTCTAAATCTCAAATTTTATTACAGAAACAAGTGGACAGCATTAATATATAATATATTAGAATTACCTGACAAAGCCAATGTATGACGCCCTCCTGCAGAAACCGAGGTGATTCTAATTCCAGGATTAAGAGTAACAAGACAGGGAACTGCAGAGAGAGTCTCATCACTTGATGACGAACTCTCAGCTGCAAGCTTTGCTGATGAAACCCTTCTCCTCTTAGTACTTTCCGCTCCACCAGCTCTAGCTTCAATACTGGAGACAACACCAGTAGATCGTGAAGCTTGTAAACGAGGGCTAACTGCCACAAAGAACATGAAAGGCAAGTGAGAAAAACCTTGAAAAATCTCATATCATAAGTAGTTTGAACAGTACCTTGATCTACCACGGAAGAAGACTGCCTCTCTAAGACATCCCTTTCATAGGCAGCCCCAGCAGACAGATCGCCAAAGATCTTTCCAGAAGGAACACATTCTTTCCATCCCCACGTGTAGACTTCTCCTCTGTCTGGAACATATACAGAAGAAACGTCAACAGACCAGTTCAATTGCCAATACAGTAGGCATAAAAAGGATGTAATGTAAACAAACTTTGAACCGTGACTTGGAGTACAAAGGAACCTATTTCTTTATTTCCCTTCATCAGGTGAGGGGAATGACTAAAGAACTTAACAACAAAAAGAGAAGTCGACGTGTAGGAGCCCTGTAGCTAATCATTAGTTTTTCAAGAAAACCCATCACAGTGATTAAAAAAAATCAATAACATCCATAAGAGTCCTCTTTTCTCCAAATAATTTCTTACATAACCTATCATTCCTACATATGTACAAGATTTTTAAAAATTTCTATAAAGTGAATTCATTTTCAGATTTTACGGTGCTTCAAAAAACACTGAACAAACATAAAAACTTTACCATTTTCTTGTTTGTGCACCATCCATACGTAACTTAACAGGATTTCAATCTTCTTGCTCTTTTCAAAGAGAAGAAATGGTTTACCTGTAATAGCAACAGTGTGGGCCCAACCTGCAGCAGCTTTTACTATAGAAGCTTCTGTTGGAAGAGGAAAAGGCTCTGGAGTTTCCTTGAGAAGAAATTTGAAATATGCTAACAGGTCAGTTCATTAACAACTAACAGTAAAAACATTTTAATTCAACGAACATTGAGTATGGCTCATACCCCATGCTTCCCAGACGTCACATAGCTTTGACCAAGATCATCTGTTGCGCCCCATGTAATGAGTTTTCCAGTTGCTGGTTCAATGAGGAAACACAAGACTAAATATCAAAGAAAAGGTAGAACTACATTGTGAAAAAAACAGAGGAAAACTATATAATCCAATATCAGCAGTCATAAGCAATCGATGAACACAATTAACATGAGAACCGGCAGTTATACGAATTGTTCAAGTGTAAAGTAAATCCCAAAAAATGTAACCAATGAAACAGATAAAAAACTGAAAAGGCATTCAGGAGTAAAGTTCTCAAACAATTTTGTTTTAAAAAGCAATGCATAAGAAACGACAATCCTTCGTCAAACAAAAAGAAGAATGTACTCCTCTTCAATCTGGAGGGGAGGGAAAGAAAAAAACATATAGTAAAGAAAAAAACTCTTAAGTCAGAAGAATAAGAAAGATTCCCGAATCAACTCAATTCACCCATTGCAGAAACAACTCCAAATCTGAATAAAACATAAACTAACGAGGAAAACAAAGAAAAATCTGAAGTGAAATGAGTTAAATATCAACATTTCAGCAAAAACAGGAAGAAACCAAAAGGAATTTCGAATTTCCACAACCCAGAAACCAAAAAGCCCCCCAGAACTCAAACTCCAATTCCTCACTCATTGAACAAACTTTCAGCCAGCAAAACAAGAAAAAAATTCACAAAGCCCAAAACTTCCAACGGAAAACATCAAAACCCATAAAAAGAATCAGAAAACAAGTTTCAAAGAGGAAAAAAATAACCAGAAATGGCTACAGCGAAGCCGCAGCCACCACCACAAACATCTCTCCAACCATGAGCGTCAGTAGCATCTTTTCCCGGAAGTCGAACGACCACCGGCGAGAGCAAGGGCGACCTCTGAGGCAAAGCTCCAGGAAGATACCCCCACATAAAAACAATCTTGTTGTCCTTAACATCCTCTTCCATCCCCACGATCTCATCTTCTCCTCGGCTCCCCTCGCCATTCATATCGATTTACTGGGCCAACAATAAAAACAAAAAAATACCCAACACAAAGAACAAATGCAAATTTCTTAGATTATGGTGCGGTTTCAATGGAAACAGAGAACTGATTTGAACTTTGGTGGACTTGGGAAAGTGATACAGAAAGAAGAAGAAGAAGAAAGAAGTGCCCTAAGGTTAAAGACACATCAAAGAAAAAAAAAAAAGGGCAACGTATCATTTTCAGGGGAATGGGGAGGGCCACGTCGGATGCCTACGTGGTATTGTTGACAAGTGGGAAGAGTAGAGCCATCAGAACCCTGGGAGAATGGTAGCCAGGAGTTAGGGGGAAGTTTCTGGAAGGTGGAGTGTGTTGAAGGTCGTTTCTTCTCTTTTTCAACAATTTTTTAGCTAATATCGTGGCAGCTTAATAACCTTCCACGTGTCGAAAGGCTGTTCGAAGCTCCAATCATTATAATTTTGGCATTGCTTTACTTTCATCTCAGCTACCCCAACCCCTTTTCAGTACCTCTACACGTCATCCTGGTCCCTTGTCCGCATCAGCCTCCTGGGTCCCATCTATTTCTAACGTTTTTTTTTACACTCTTTTCCAATTGCTTTCGCCCCTTTTTTTTTTTTTCCTTTTATAAATATTAATAAATAAAGGGCCAAAATTAATTTTTGTACCTTCAACTTCTCAAATGTCTCCATTTTAATTTCTCATTTAAATATTTAATTCAACAACAAAATATTGTTGTTGTTGTTATTATTTTGTCGTAAATAATTTGTCGGTTTTTTGTATTTATGAAAATAAGTGTAAATTGTAATTTAAATTGATGAATATAATGAAAAAAATTAAATTTTTTATAGTGAATATTTGTACGACTATTTTTTAGTACACAAAATTCAATCTTTTTGGATAATGACACAATATATCAATCGACGTGGTTACATTTAGTAAAATTTGATACAACACCATGACTTATTTTAGAGGTAAAATTAAACTTAGGTTTTCTTAAAAAAGAAATATATTTTTCTAATCGTTATGTTATTTTATATTTTTTGCATTTTAGTCCATTAGAAATTAATTTTGGTTTGACAACAAGTATTGGATGTCTCTGTATTTTATAATTCACCTCAAAAGGAGTCAATTCTCATCAATTATGCTTTGCCTTTTTTCTTGTAAACTGTCCCTTTCTCCTCATTATTATATGTTTTTAATTAAGTTAATTAGTAAATTTAGCTTAATGAATATTGAATAAGGATCAATATTAAAACCATGGAATCATGCATGTCTTTACTATTCAGTATTATTTGCCCATGGTCTTATGCGATACAATAAGGTAGGTCGATGAAAAAGAAATAAAGTTTGATCGATCACCACAAAACTTATAAAGTGAGTGGTTAAAAATTCATTTGAAATTAATATATACTTTTGATATTTTGTCTATATTATATTTTGGTGGTTAGCATTTTAAAGCCATGCCTCATTAGTCCATACATTTATCCTACTTTTCAGAAAGTTTTAGAGCACTATTGATAAAATAAATTAGTATAACAAGTGGGTATGATAAATTTACACCCCCAAAGTCAAGAAATGCATTAGATTTGATTAAAGTATAAAATATTAAGTGACGAAAAATAAGTAATATATATGAACTATCAAATGATTTATAAGAATCCATCTATGTTTTATTAAACAAGTGAATTGTTTCTTTAATATCCTATATAAATACTGTTGGCAATATTGTCATCACAACAAAGAGAAACTCATACATGCATTATAGATCTGAGTCCAACGAATTCACGTTGTCTCCTTACGACAAATTTACTCATCCTAATGTTTGAGTTTTGAGAGTAATTGTCTCCCAGAATAGAACATATCAACTTTCTTCTAAGAGTAGCACCCCATCTAGACGACCAACGAACGAAACTTTGTGGATCAACCGAACTCAAGATTGTGGATAATGGAAAAGATATGTTGTTTAACCGAATAGAAAAGTACTTATTTATAAACTTATTTGTGACCATTCGAAAAGTCATGTCTTTTTCTATAATTTAGTTATTAATTTTCATGAAGAGATGCATCCTCTCATGATGCATCCATTCATGAAGAAACACAAATAATTACCATTTATTCCAATAAATACTACTAAAAGATAAAAGAAAAATATGGCAACATCTTGTTTATCTCTATACTTCAGTTTGATCTTTTTTTTTTTTTCTTTTTTTGAAATGCAAACGAAAAAAAAACAAACAGACAATCACAACTTGACATCTAAGACCATAGGATAAAATTTATGATATATGAAGAACAACAACAAACCAACCAATCAATCCAGAAAATTGGACGACCAAGAAAAAGCAACAACGTAAGACCTAGGAGAAGCCAAGATATTGGCTAGTTTTGATAAATAAAACATAAGGAAACATTGGTAAAAACATTTATCAGATCCCAATTATTCAAAAGCAATTCATATGAATCATAATCTATCATTTTCATCGGTTAGATTTAAAAAATGCTAAGCACATTTGATTTCACATCTAGTAGTCCACTTCAACATCAATAATTCCATATCAATATCATGCGTCAATTTTAATTGATATTGAATTGCATTTCACATCATAAATATTAGAAACCATTGAAATTAATAATTTGAATAGTGACAATGAAAGTAAACAGCCTATAATATATTAATATAACATTAATTATTTATCATTAAAAAATAATTATATTATAAACTTTTAGGAGCTGTTTGGCAATAGAGAGGAGTGAAGTGAGTTATTTTAGTCCACTCTATGTTTGACTCTAGTATCACGATAATACTTGGATTATGATTTTCACAATCCTAATATTATGATAATACTATTTTTTACTCACATTCCTTCTCTCACTAAGCTTCAAATATTTACCAAGTAAAAGTAGAAAGTCAAACCAAAGCGACAGTAGCAACCACTACAAAAGGAAACAACACTAATAAAAGCTAAGATAATAGTTGCATCCAAACGTAGGCTATTATAATCCCAAAACTATTATAAATCACTCATTACCCGAAACACCTGCTTAACATTTTTCTTAACAAGAAATACTTCACCTTTTTCTTTTAATTAAATATGGTGTCTAAAAAGAAGTAGTGTAATCCTAAGATAAATTCCAAACCACGCTTAAAAAGAAAGGTAGTCAAGTGAAGGAATCTAAGTACATTAAATAAATTAATTTAAGTAAGTGAAATCATGTTAATTCTCGAAAATATTTAGCTACCTTCATACATAGCTTGAGATTTTATTGCGCAGTCTATAAATTACTCACCACCCCTCGTCCAAGTGGCGAGATAATATAGATGGTGCGCGTAAACGGTTCAATTTTAAAATTTAGAGAGCAATAAAAATTTCAAACCATATTTGACTAAACAATAAAATTTTCTTTTATTTCATGAGATCAAATCTCAACCATCAAAAACCAAAAGAAAATAATTCCACAAAGTCACAAAGAACGTAGGTTGAAATGTGAGCCTCTAAAAAATTAGTGGTCTTTTAAAAAGTCCCAAAAACAAAGAAATAGAAAGTTAGTGGTGAATTAGTGGATAGGGCTTGTAAAGCCACGAGTTTCGGGCCATAGACCCTCCTCAAATTTGGGCCTCAAAATATGGGCCAGCTCGGCCCTATTTTAAATGACGTGGCATTCCGAAATCGTTTCGTGAAAATCAAATCAAATCAAATGATTATAAGATGCCGCCGGTCCTACGAGAAGATCCGATAAGCTTTGTTGATGAGCGGGTGAACGTCAAAGAGAAGTTGTTCGGGATGTACAGGATGTAAGTTTTTTCAAGTAAGGGTCCAAGTTATAAGACGTAATGATCATATGGGTGGGGTCTAATTTTGATATATAAAATGATATTGTGGTTAAGAAGGGAAGGTTTAGTAAATGATTGAATGGGTCAAGTGAACGACATGTGGTAGTAGGTTTAAATTTCACTTTCGACATGTCGGCCTACCATAACTTCTATACGCAAAGCTAAGCCACCGTGCGTTCCGTACATTTTTGGAGGAGGTAGTTGCAATTATTGAAGAGTTTTTTTTTTTTTTTTTCTTTTAAATCTTAAATAATAAATAAAATACTTTTGATTTTGAAAAAGTTAGTTTACAAAACCGTAGATGATTGAAAATCGATATGGCAGTTGCCATTGTGGAATTCTCAAGTCAAATATCAGATGTATTCTTCACCCTCTATTTGAGATCCCAAAACTTGAGTTTAATGTGGATGACGATTCATTGTTTTTTGAAGAAAGATCGAAATCCATACTCAGTGCTATATCCATTTCACCATCATAGTGGCTCCACGAGTTTGTATACAAATTCATTGGTTTGACCGTTATGCAGTAAAACTTTCAAATGAGGCATATTGGTTGAAGTTTGAACAAAAAAATTTCAGTAAAGTTTATCGACGAGTGATAGAAAAAATATGAAGTATTCTAAATGTTATACTCCTTTATAGTGAGGCGAATTATAATTCTTTTGAGTTGGGAATCACGATTGTGTGTGAAGATGTTGTATAAACTAGGGATTCTTCAAATATTTTGGTAAGGTCAAATTTGTTAAGTTTTTATTGCAAAATATTAAGTGCAGTGAAAAGTTCAAGAAAGTTATGCAGCTCTAAGTACTATTGTTGAGCAAAAAATTTTGACCAATTAAATTATGTCACATCATCACAGTAAATATGGTAATGATTATACTTTTGTTTGAGTTTGGATAATTAAGTTTACTCAACCCAACCCAATTCAGGTCCAATAAACAAATGGGCTCAAGCCCAAGTCCAAGAAGCAGATGGGTCCAAGTCCAAGTCCAAGCCCAAGTTCAAGTCCAACTCACAAATGAGCTCAAGTCCAAGCCCAACAAGCAAATGGACTCAAGTCCAAGCCCACCTAAAGCTCATAAAATTTCTCTATAAATAGAGACTCTTGCCATTCATTTTTTGTGGGTATTTGGTTGAAGAAAGAATTGAAGCTCTGAAAAATTGAAGATTCAAACAAGTTCTGAAAGATTGAAGACTCGAAAGATTAAACTTTCCTTGAATTCCAGAAGATAGAAGTTCAAATCGACTTGCAACTACAACATCCTAAAGACCGAAGATCAAGAAGTTCTAAGTTTTAACTTGTATTTGAGAGAAAGTATCAAATGAGTAAATACTAGAGATTGTATTCACAACATTTATCAATATATCAAAGTTCAATTCCACGAATTACATTTCTTCGAAATCTCGTGTGAACAACTATAAAGGAAACCTATGTCTTTGGTGCACTAACTAGCTCGTAGTTAAATTGAATTTTAAATCCTTTAGTTCGAGAGTGTCGGAAAAGAGTGAGTCTAAGTAGTCAAAAGAATTTGAATGTAATTTTGATAGCATCCAAAGTTTTACCTTGGCCACAACCAAGCACGTTGGTATCGTCCGTGGGCAAACAAATGTGTTTCTGGTGCTACTTTTTTTTTTCTTTTTTTTTTTGTTGCTTGGACCTTGTTATTCTTTTTAATTAGTCTTTATTTTATATTGATTTAAACCCTTTAATTCTAAAATCTTTCTAACTTGATGCCTCAGTGCTGAACTTGAAAACTGATGTACTATAGAAAGAGAAACCCTGTTAAATGAAAGGGAAAGGAAATGATATTGCAAAAGTTGTTTTCTTTATTTTGATTACTTGTGACTTGGCACAAACAAGCCCATTTGCATTTGAAGAAAAATTAAAGTTAATTATCCTTTTAGCTCCTAAGACTTGGATTTAATTTATATCTGCTTCTTACAGTTCAAAGTCTCATAAATTTTGAATTTTAACTCATAGTTGTACAATTATTCATCAACCAAAGTGAATATTTACTTAAAATAGAGGTTTCCAAGTGTAAGTTTGGAAACAAAAAATCAAAGTAAAACAATTGTAACATTTCATAGTTTAACAACTAAATTAAAACCAAACTAATAATATTAGAACTAAATGAGTAACAATTTTAAAATTTAAGGATCAGAATATAGAAATTAAACCTAAAATCTAAGAACCAAACAATTGTTTTGATTTTTATGTGAAACTTTCAATTAACATAAAAATTGTATGTTAAATTTTGTTATATGTATAACAATTTTTTTATAACAAAATTTATCTTTTGATAGAATTTCGTATGAAAAAAAATTCCAATGAAAATATTTTCACCAAGATTTATTTTTTCTTAAGAGAGACCTATATTTAATTCATATCATATGTTTTGTAATAAAAGTTAGCAAAGCTGTCAAGGACAAAACATTATTTTAATGAAAATATAATTATGTTAAAAAGGTGAAATCGAAGAAATCTATGTCCTCAAGAAAAAGACAATAAATAAATAAAAACTATATCAATATTTGGTTCTATGTGTTATCCAAATTATTTAAATTTAACGGTATTTTTTTAAAATATAATAAAGTGGTAAAATATTTACATTATATCAAACGATATCGTGTGATTAATTGACATTTGAAGCTCGTAATATATTTGGTAAACCATTGTTTAGATTTTGCTATTGTTTTGTACACAATTTTTTTCAAGATTTTTTTTATAGACGATTTAATTTGATACAAGATCGTTTAGATTTGAGTACGAAATTTTTTGGCAGAATCGTTTAAATTTGGATAACCAAATCTCAACGAAATTTTTTCAAAAAATTTTGGTACAATCGTTGGATAGTCAAATCTCAACCATTTTTTAAAAGATTTTTTAGGTACATTTGGCTAAATTTTTTTTTAAAAAAATTTGTATTTAGATTTGGCTATCCAATAATATATTTGGCACACAATTTTAAACAATCAAATAACGATCTTGAACCATATAACAGTTTGAAAAAAATTAAAAAAAAATTGAAGAAGAAAAGAGAAAAAGACGATTAAAAGAAAAAAAAAATGAAGAAAAGAAAGGACAAACTTAAAAGATTAAAAAAACGTCAGCTTCATAAATTTTTTCATTTTATTATTCGAGCGATAAATACTTTAAATTTATGAAAATTAACCTTAAATTTAATTAAAAATATTTTTAAATGATTAATGTTTGTTTTTAGAGCAAATAGAATCATTCGATTACTAATCGTTCATTTAAATCATTTAATTTTGGTTTAATAACGTTTTTGTTTTTTGTTTAATGTTTCCTATTTTTGTTTTTCACTTTTTACGAAATAGACGTATTTGATAATCATTCATGTGTTTCTTATTTTTAAAATTTAAAGAACGTTTATAAAAATTGGACAAAAATAAACTCTCAATTCTCTATTCCCATTTTATTTGATTCTATCACTTTTACATATCTAAATATTTCCTATATGTACTTTTGGTCCAAAGATATTGGGTTCAATTTCCAACTTTGGATGATTTTCCTTCTTTTATATTTCTTAATTTATGTTTTTTTATTTTCTTTATTAATCTTTCATATATGTTTAAATTTTTTTATTTTTTTTTATTTTGTTCTTCTCTTAATTTTTCATAATTATATGTTGATTTAATTTTGAATTTTGAATATTCAAATTAATGTTTTATTTGATTTTCAAATGTTAGGTCTAATTTTAAAATTTATTTTCTATCTAGCTATATTTATTTTCTATATTTTCCATATTTTATTATTTTTAGTATCATCAAAATTATTTTAAATTTAAATTTATTATTTTTAGTGTCATCGAAATTATATAGAATTTTACATTACATAATTTTTTATTAAAATAATGATTTAATTTATCTTTAATATTTTACAACTACGGCATTTAGAAAAATAATATAATTGGGTTCAATTTGTATTATAGTTGTCAATTTTGCAAAGGATTTTATGCATTTGATAATGTTAATGTTTTATAATTAATTTTTTCATATTTTAATGAATTCAATATATTTTCTATTTTTGACACAATTAAATTATATTTAAATTAAAAACGATAAGCAAAAATGTCATAAAAATAACACAAAAAACGAGAAACAATTATTAAACAAATTTCTTTTTTCTGTTTTTTTTTTAAAGAAACAAAAACGTGAATAGTTATCAAATAAACATAATTATGTTTATTGCTTTTAAAAAAAGAAGCTCTTAACAATAGTGACATAGTACAAACTAATTAATGTGAGGTTAGAGATTATATTATGTTAATATGTTTGGACTAAAATAGTGAATTATTGTAATGAGAATATATAGTACCAAAAATGTTGATTAAAGAACGACGAACAAGTAATTGTCTCCATTAATCTAACATCTTTTTTATTTAATTACTATTATTTAAAAATTTTAGATTAAATATTATTTCTTTAAAAGAAATGTTAAAACATATCTAATATGTATTTTTATAATTTATAATTTTATATTTTAGAAATTAGATATTCTCGAAGTTCAAAATGTCATTGACGTATGCAATAAATTTGATTGAAATTGTGTTAAATAGAACAAGAAATACTTTTTACTCTTAAGTTATATACTAAAATTGAGAATCTTGAGAAAAGAAGTGTTGAATAAGTTAAAGGATGAAATTCAACACAAAATTAACAACTCAACAACTTAGTCGAAGGGTTTATAAATTTATTATACAAACTTCAATAAATATTTTTATTATAATATAAGTTGAGGAGATAAACTAAAATACTTGAATTGGGTGCACTCACTTTTTAATTAGAAAAGATATAATATCAATGTTTTACGAAACCTATTAGTATTATAATAATACAACACCATTCTTCTTCACGATGTACATATGGTCGGTTAATAAATTATGAGACAATATGATAATATGATATATAGGATTTTAAAATTAAAAAAGGTTGCAATTATGATTCTATATATTATAAGATTACTCTCTAAATTAATATCTATATAAAACGTTCTAACTTCTACTAGTTTATATATAGAATACTATTATAAATATTAGATAATAGATATCTATTATTCCACGTGTCTTAATATTTAAACATTTAATGTCAGTCAAGCAAACATAGTTTTTTAGTGGTCATGTAATGTCACATCCTACTTGTTAAGTTGCTTATAAATAGCGACGTTTATGGAAATGATAAAAAATTTAGAGAAAAATTTAAGAGTATTGAATTAACTATTTTTTAAAACAAAAAAAAAATATATAGTTATAAACAAAATTTGTTCTTAGTTATTGCAATAAAGAAATTGAGAAATAGAAACCAAATTATATAAAGAAAAAGAAGAAGAATAGTTTGTCTGGGTCCGGGTTCGAACCGGAGACCTCTAGTGTGTGAGACTAGCGTGATAACCAACTACACCACCCAGACCTTTTGTTTGTAAGACAAAAAGTTTTAAAATAATTAGTTTTAAATAAATTAATAGTTAACAAACAATTTTCTTTCTTTTCTTTTTAATATTCCATTCAGTATCAATTTAATTGATAATAGCATGTATTTATTTTTGTGAGGTATTGTTTTTGTTTTTCTTAATCTTATATCTCAGAATTAAAGGATGAACAATTTATTTCTTCCAATAGTTAGTTTCCAAAATAAAATGGACTAGCAAATGTCATATTAAAAAACAATTGGTGGTGTGTGAACATTCAGAGAGGTTGTAGATACATATATAATTGTATTTTTTTTCCTTTAATTTTTGACTACTTCTAAATTTAAAATTTATTAATCAGGTCTAATATAGTATTCTAAATTAGAAAATTTGCTTTATAGTTGTTTAATTCCAAAATAGTCATACAGTTGCATGCTGAGTATTTGCTGGAATATGCCTCAAATAGTATTGATTAATTTCTAGCTTTTTTTTTTTTTTTTTTTTTTGTGTTGTTACTTTTTTACAAATTAATAATATTATACCAAAACTAATTTATAATTGGTTTTATGGTGAACAAATATATATATATTTTTTTTAACAATATATGGACTCAGTGAATTGAGAAATTTGATATTTGATAGTGTATTATTTTTATATCGGTTAAGATAGGTTCATTTTGACCAAAATAATTTGAATTTTACCATTTGATCAAATTGTTTTTTCGTTAGAAAATTATTGAAAAGGTATTTTTCATTTGGAATTTGATAGTTAATTACTGTAATGATTGATTGATTTTAGTGTAATTTTAATTTGTTTCAAATTTCAAATTTTGTATTTGAAAAACACCATAAAAATTTCAAGTCTTACAAATTTCAAATTAATAATAGTAAAAAACCAATTTGAAAATACAAATTCATGAGACTCATGACATTTGAGATCTTGAAAATAAAATTGATTGGCATATTTCTTTTTCTCTGAGAAAAATTTGATAGGCATATTGAGGAACAAATTGATATATACTGTTTTCATTGTAGAAGAATCTAACTCATAATTAAATTTTGGAAAACTTGTCAAAAGAAAAAATAAAAAATTGACCAAATATTTACCCTTAATGAAAAATTAAGTATAATGAAATTGTAGAGTAAATAGTTTGTTTTTCTTTTTCTAAATTTTGATATTTGGATTAATAATAAAAAAATATTTTAGCATTTTTATGGTAAATTCATAAAGTAGTTAATCTAATTATAAAATAACTTTTCTTAAAAAAATAAATACATTAACAAAGCACTAGCTTTTAAGCCACTGTTTTATAAATAAACAAAAACAAATAAATAATATATATGTGTGTGTATGTATATATATATATGTATGCATGTATATATATGTATGTAACTTTTAGCTTTGGTTTTTGTTATAGATGATTTACATATTTCTCATTTAAAAATTTCAAATTTAAAAGCATGTTTGACACGAAATTTAAAAATTTAATGTGATTAATTTATTAGACACAAAAATTAATTTTTCGTTGTTATTAAGAAATGTAAGTTTAAGGGAGAAATAATTCAAGTGCCCTACAAGACAAAGAAAATTGAACATTGGTATGGTGTCACCACCAACACTCCGACGTTAGTAAAAAGTTTAAATTATTGAGTGTAAGCGTAGAGAAGGAGACGTAATTGCTTTTCAAAATTTCTTTGACAAATGAATCTTATGGTTTATTGAGACTTGGTTTAATGCAATAGACATTTATAGACGTAATTGTCACTTTTTAGTTCATAAAGCCATTGCATTTTTACTTTTCGAACAATTACAATACAATTGTCCAAAGTGATAATCAATATCTCATTTGATAACCTTTCCACTATTTTTTTTCATGAGACGTCCATTAATTATGAACTTGGACCACTACCACTTGACTTAGTGTGGAAGTCCAGTGGCATCATTAGATATTACCACATGAATTTCTTGTGGTATTACCAAGCACTATTAAGATTCATCATAGTACTACTAGGACTTTTGTGGTATCGCTAGGCCCTACTAAGACCTCCACGATGCAATTATATATATATATATACGAGTCTTCCATGGTATCTTTATATACTAGAACTTCTGTGGTACCGCTATACACTACTAAGACCTCCACAGTACCACTAGGCACTACAAACACATCCTCCTTAATACTACTACATGCGTTTTTCATGATGTCGTCCTATGAGCTCCCTCATTGGTTCTTTAAGATACCAATTGGTCTTCTAAGCTACTTCTAAACTTTCTCACGAATCTTATTGAAGTTTTCCATAGGGACGTCTTTTGAGCTTTCTCATAGGTCTTGGCCAATCCACACTTAAATTATGTCTTAAAGCTATCAATGACTATTAGTTGAATGTGAGTCCCATTAACTTTGGTATGTCATCCCAAACTTCTAAAACCTTCTACATCTCTTTAGACTCTTGAACATGGTCCATTTTAAAGTTTAAAAGTATATTTGAAATTTTTAAACTTAAAAACCTATTAGATACAACATTAAAAGTTCAAAGGATATATTAGATTTTTTTTTTTTTTTGAAGTTATATAGAGTAACCTTGTGTTAAACATAAACATAATTATTTTTACCGAACTAATTTAAACTATATTTTAATTCCTAAACTTTCATATATTACTTACCTTTTCCTATTAGCTCTTACATCTACCCATTTGGGTTCTTAAATTTTTAAATTGGAATTCGTTCATTTACTTTCGAATAATTTGTTTTAAAATCCAAATCTTACCTACCAATTACCATACTCCCTCCTTTTCTTTCTCTTTAATAAACATTAAAGAAAGTGAGTTATAATAACCTTTGCAACACAAACACTTTACATAACATATATTATATTTCAAAAATACATTCGAATCTTAATAAATAACTGAGAAAACGAGCATTTATTGAATGCAAAACTTTAGTATTAAAATAAATAATTTAATAGTTGACTAAAAAAACAGAGTTGGATAAATAAAAAAAATCAGAGCATTAGCCAATCCTTCCTTTGGTTAGTGAATCTTATCACATGCTATTTAATCTTCTTCTTTATCATCATTCTTTTTAAATTTTGTTCTTAATTAATTTCAAAACTACAACTTTGGGATATTGTGAATATATATTAACTTAACTTTCATATTAATCACAAAACCTTCCACCATATAATTGATTTTTTTTAAACAAAATTTAAGACTAACCAAATGGACATTTATAAATTAAATGGAGAGAAAATGTAAATTTTAAGCTTTCACTTGGGAGGTATATATATATATTCACATTTAAAAGTTTCAATTTCATGATGGTGCACTCTAAACTCGGTTAAGAAGTGGTGGATTTTAAATTAAAGTAAAACGATCCAGAATAAAGCAAAAGAAGAATAGAAGGAACGAGTTGAATAGAGAAGTGCGTACGTTTGATCAAACATTCAACGAGATAGAAGTTACACACTTAGTTAACTTTTATTATCTCTTTATTAAAAAAGAATTTTAATTTCATAACTGATATTAGTTAATCTCTATGTTATTAGGGCCATAGTGTAATTTTGCCATCTTATAATATTACATATAATGTTATATATGTTGCTACACAACTAGTATCTTTTCTATCTACCACTTTATTTGGATATATATAGATGGTTAAGTTTGCAACATGTAATTAACTCAAGATGTTAGGAAATGAAATTGAATTGTGCAAACAAATTAGATTCAAAGATACACATTTAATTAAAGAAAAAACAAAGAGACATTAGAGAAGAAGATATGAGTCCAAAGGGGTCGAAGAGTACTTTTATTCTTGAAGAAAAAACTCATTATAAACTAATTATCACAAAAGTAATGTAACTCAATCCAATTAGCTCTAATCTAATTTTAAAGGCTTATAGTTCAATTTAATGGAGTGTTGTTTCTTAACACTTTGTGATTTTACATATTCCCTTCTGGTTGCAAAGAGGTAAATAAGAAATGCAGCAAGAAATTAGCACATCAAAAGAAGAAAACAATGGGAGATGAACAAAAAATCATCTCACTTTTAATTTTGTTGGGAAAGCAAATTGTTGTTAGTGACCGAAAATATGTATTTTTCTCTATGCAACAGTTTATGATAACAAAGTGTCGTTGATTAAAGACTAGAGAGAAGGAAAGCATGAGAAATCTAAAGAAGAATAACAGTAGCATGATGAAAGATAGATAATGTATGAACAAATTTCACGGGAAGATCTAGGAACTTTAATGTTTAAAAATATAAACATGTCTATAATATTACTTTTTTATGACCCATTAATATTATTTATAAAATATATGATCATGTCAAGAATTATTTCTTAGGCTACAACTCATTATTATAGATGCAAATTAAAAAAATGTAGTTTCAAGCCTTTGTCTATATTTATTTTTTTTAATAAAAATATAAAAAAATTATTCCCTTTAATGTATGATTAAAATTTAAATTAATTATAAACAAATATAACAATGACATTTTTTCTGAAAAAATATTTATAATATAATTATGATATTTACTTTATTGAATCAATTGTTTTTATAGTAATAATGTATGCCAATATGGTTGTGAAATATTCTATTTCACATTTGCACTAAAAAATGTACAATTTCATTTCAAATTGTAAATAAAATAAAAAATAAAGTTTTAAACAGTATATTATGATATTTAGTACGATACAACTAAGAAAATTATATAAATATAAAAATGTTGAAACAATTGTTCCAATTTTATAAAATTAAGTTAAAACTATAAATTTTTCGTGTATGACAGATAATTGTGTACTAGTCTTTCCAAAAAATAAACAACTATGATATAACCAATATGAGTGATATATGTGGTTAGTTTAAAGTATTTATTTTAAAAGAGCATTCAAAACTTCTTTTAAATGTCTCTTCTAAAATTATTGTAAGATGTCCGAAAACATCTTCTATTCTTAAATATTATACATTACTCTAAAATAAATAAATAAATTTAAATGATATTCATAGACATAAGTCTTAAATTTTCAAAAAAAGGAAAAAAAAAAAGAAAAAAAGAGCCTAAAAGACTTTCCTTAAAAAGAAAACTTCAATGGAAATATTCTAAAGTGGAAGACTTGTTGTACAAGAAGCTTGAATAGAAAAATTAACATTGAATATATTTTGTTGAAAATTATTGATGGTTTAGACTCTTCTTTTTTAAATTTTTTTTGACAGATGGTGCTTTATAGTTAGAACTTTGAGGGGAAGATAACGAAAAATGGAAAGAATAAAATCAGTAAACATATATAAGTTTAAAGTTTAATGGAATGAAATTAAAAATTTTGAAAATACAAATTCATGATTTGCTTTTAAATATAGTAAAATAAATCAAAGTTTAAATATAGTAAAAAATATCATCGTTTATCTACAATATATTGTGATAGATCAAGATAAACTACTGTTGTATCTATATGTATTATGATAGATATAAATTACAAGCAGAGAATGTTTTTAGAAGTTTTTTCATTTAAAATAATTTTTTAAAAATTAATACTTATTTTTTAAAAAAAATTTATAAATAAATTAATAATAACTAATAAAAGGTTTGTGAACTTAAAAAAAAAAAAGTTGAACTTAATAATGGAGTTAAAAATAAGAGCAGTTTTAAATATGTAAAATCAACTAAAAAATTTACAAAATATTTGTTATATCAATATTTGTTTGGTATATTTTTATTAATATTTCTAACATTTTCTTTTCATTTATAATAATTCTCTTAAAATAAAAAGAAAAGAAAAAGAAAAAAGAAAAAAATAATTGAAAAGAAGAAATTAGAGAGGAAAACGTATAGAAGGAGAGAAAAGATAATCCAATTGATTAGTCAAACCTTCTTTTCTTCGGAGGTAGTTGCCATCTAAACTCCGCGCCCCGTTTACGGTATGACCCTAAACTTTAAATTAACAACAATGCCTCTTTTCATTTTTTAAACACAATTAAAAAAAAAAAAATTATAGGGACTAAATATATATTCAACTCATGAATTTATATAATATTAAATGGGATAATGGAAATTTAAAGAAGACAAAGTAATTTAAGATAAGGATATATAATTACATATATGTACATTCCAATCAATATCACCATGATCAATAAATTAATATCTAACCTAATCTAATCTAATCCTAAAAAATATATAGAAGAAGAAACAACATTATTGATTAATACGTAACTTACTTTAGAAAGGTCAAATCTTATAATGACACATTTAATTAAAGGATTCAATTTTTCTTTTCATTAATTTAAAAAAAAAAAACAAAAATCAAGGAAAGACCGTAGAAAATTTTCTATCTTATATACAACTAATTTTCTCCCCTTTAAATGATTTCCGCCATATCACATAATATTATAAGACAAATTATAAATAATATTAGATCATACATTTTAAAATAATATGGCTCAAATGCCCTAAAAAAATTAATAATGATATGATTCAATTGGGTACCCAATGATAAAGCATATAATACCCATTTAAATTTTAACCTTATATACATATGTAATGAAATAAATACAAAAACCAGCAGGGACAAAGGCAGAGAAAGGAAGCTGCCGGCGGAGGGTGGCGGCGGCGGCGGACGTCAGCTTTGCCCGTATTTGACAATTCCAAATTCCATCTATACTATTTTATTCAAATTTCTCACAATAATCTTCCATCACTTAAGAAAATTCAACTCCCATCATTCATCTTCATCAACCTCCCCTTCTCAAAACCCATACTCCCAAAAATCCTTCCACTCTCAACAATGGCTTCTTCTCTCATCACTCTTTCTCTCCTCCTCTCTTTCTCTCTCCTCTTCACACCCATAACTCCTTCTCCTTCTCTTTCTCCATATCTCTCTCCCATTTTCCTCAAGAACTACAACTCCATGTCTGCAAATTTAAGAATCTTCACTTACATTCCGTTCAACTCATTTTCATTTTCTTCTCAAGCCGAATCGCTATTCTACAAATCGCTTCTTAACAGCCCATACGCTACTCACGATCCTGACCAAGCCCATTTGTTTTTCATTCCCTTTTCCCCTCATATCTCCACCCGCTCTCTAGCACGTTTGATTCGCACGCTCCGTACCGATCTGCCATACTGGAATCGGACTCTCGGCGCCGATCACTTCTTTCTGTCGTCGTCCGGCATCGGCTACATCTCTGACCGGAACGTTGTTGAGTTGAAGAAAAACGCTATTCAGGTCTCCTCATTCCCCGTTCCTCCCGGGAAGTTTATTCCTCATAAGGATATTTCCTTACCGCCGGTTTCCACTTTAGTTTCGACGCTAGTGAGTACGTCGACGGTGAGTGAGAGAATGTTGGGTTTTGTTGGGTATGGTTGGGTGAAGAGTTTGTCTTTGGTGAAGGAATTAATTGAAGATCCTGAGTTTTTAATGGAGTCGGAGCCGCCGCGTACGCCGTCGTGTTACGGGGATAAACTGGCGAAAAGTGACTTTTGTTTGTTCGATTACGACGGCGGCGATGTTTCGGGGATTGGGGAGGCTTTAAGATTTGGATGTGTTCCGGTGGTGATTTCGGACCGTTGGACTCAGGACGTGCCGTTGATGGACGTTGTGCGGTGGGAGGAAATGGCGGTGTTCGTGGCCGGTGGCGGCGGAATTGATGGTGTGAAGAAGGTATTAAGGCGCGTGGACGGGGAAAGACTAGCCAGGATGAAAAAGTTGGGTGCGGCGGTAGCACAGCATTTTACGTGGAACTCGCCGCCTCAGCCGTTGGATGCTTTCAATACGGTGGCGTACCAGCTTTGGGTGAGAAGGCACGCCGTTAGATATGCCGATAGAAGAGAGTGGGCCCAGAACTGAAAATGGAAACTTCGTGTGTGGATTCTGATTCATCTGACGTGGCTAGGACTGAACCTCGGCCCCACTTGAGTAAAAATATATGCGTGACTAATTATGGACGGTCCAGATTGGGTTATAATTGAAATATGTGAAAATATTTTAGGGCTCAGATTTGAAGTTGCATTTTTCTAGGGGAATATTCTTAATCTGAAAATAAATAAATAAATATAACCCTTCTTCTTCTTCTTCTTCTTCTTCTTTTTTTCCTTTGAATTGTTTATTCAAAACATGGAAGAGTCTTGTGACTGGAAAATAATTTTCAAAATGGGTTGTAAATTTGTAATTCTCCATTCTTTTTTTTTTTCTCTCTCTCTCGTTTCCATTTTTTCGTCAAGTTATTAAAATTATAAATTTGTATATAAAACTTCTTTTGAAAGACTTGATTGACCTACTGTGTAATCTTTTTAGTTGTGTTGGTTAATAATCTATTGTCATTTCCAATTTCAATTTCAATTAATCACTTAGAATATTTTAAATGCAATCACTTCTCTGTAGTCGTAGGTTTGCATGCAATTATCGTAAAGCTTGAAATTGAGCTTACATCCTCCCATGTCTTTTTTCATAAAATAATTATTCATGCTCTTGTGGGTAAGGTATATGGAATCATCCACAAATTAACGAATTGGTAGTTTTGTTATGACTAACATACTCCACATCCTTTGCACTAAAAGAAATGGATTAAAAGACATCGTGAAGGTTATATTAGGAGAACTAAAATAGAGTTCACTACAAGCAAACGGAAGAATTTTGACGTTAAAAACAACATCGACGAAAGAGATTATTCCGCAACATATACCAACCAAATGTCAGAGAATGTTTAAAATTTAATTTAGTATGTATACTTTCCCCGACGTGTGGCAGGGGCACGTCGAGGAAAGTTTGAATAATAATTATTATTTAAACTTTTTCCAACGTCTATCTGCCACACATCGGGAAAAGTGGAAATCATAACGAAAAATTTCCACTTTTTCCGACGCGTGGCAAGGGCATGTTGGAAAAAGTTTAAATATTGATTTATTATTTAAACTTTTCCTGACATGCACTTTGCCACATGTCGAGAAAACTGTACGTATTGAAGTGACAATGATCACTTTTCTTCGACGCGTGTGGCAAGGTGCACGTCGGGGAAAGTTTAAATAATGAATTCATTATTTAAACTTTTTCCGACGTGTATACTGCATGCGTTGGCGAAAGGGACCTTCCCCAACGTTTTCGAAGACGTCGGGGAAAGTCCACTCTATTTCTTACCCCTTCAACACAGAACCGAATGCAAAACGAAAAGAAGAGAAAAATCGGCCGAGAGAGAGGGAGGGAGGGAGAGGAGGAGGTCTATGCTACAGTCCGTCCGTCTTCGCCATCGTTGTCTCCGGAAGTATTCTCGTCCGCCGCCAAAACCCAAGGTTGTTTTTTCTTTTTTAAAATAAAAAATAGAAAACTTGAATGTGAATTTTGTCGTTTTGAATATAAATATATTTGTATGATATAATGAATTATGTAATTGTTTTTGTATTGAACATATTTCGTCTGTATTGTTTGTAATTAATTAAAATATTTTTATTTTCATAATTTACTACAAATTTTGTCACTTCGAGTTTAGGTAAATTAACTAAAACAATAAAGACAAAAGACAAAATAAATAAAATAAATAATAAATTAACTAAACAAAAAAAAAAAATTTAAGTCTTCCCCGACACACGTTTGTCACGTCGGTGACGTCTGGGAAGCCCTTCCGTGACATGACGTTGGAGAAGCCTTTCCGCGACATGCTGACAATGTGGGCCGGCGAACATTTCTCTGTCATCGACGTTGGGAGTAACCTTTTTCGACGTTGCTTATGGTTTTGGCCGATGTTGGGCTGTGCGGAAGAACACCCTTTCTTGTAGAGGTTTGAGTCCAAACTTAGCAAACTAAGAAAATAAAAAGCATATTAGAAAAATGTAGTATGAAGATTGAATCCTAGGTAGGTGATGTCTAGTAACTAAGGTAGATTCCACTTGAGAGTAGGTAGGTCATACTTGAGACACATAATTTAGTGAGATAGCTCATTTTTGGTGTGACAAGTTCACAATATAGGTAGGTCATACTCCCATAAGTGAAAAAAAATTATAGTATTATGTTAATATGAAGGTTTTTTTTTTTTTTTTTTTTTTTCGGTATATTAACTCTATCTATTATTTTCTTTAAAGTAAATATTTAAGAATGATACATAAAGTTCATATAAAGAAAATAATAAAGGTTATTTAATTAATGTGTAAAATATAGTGTAGAAAGATGATATACTATAAGTCTCTAAAGTTTATGGTTCGATTTTCGCACTTTATAGTATTAAAAAGAAAAAGAAAAGCTTGTTTTATAAATGATTCATGTCATATAATGCATGATGTTGAACATAGTTTCTAGTATTTTTTCAAGATAAAAGTTAATATATGTATGATATTTTCTCTTTAAATGATTTAAATTAGCTAAAATTAATAGAGTTTAGGTTCTGTACAATTTGAAAATGTGTTTTTACTAGTTTTGGTTGATTTTATGAGCATTTACCATTGATTTTAACTGTTTTGCCAATTTTGGCCTTGATGCAACTGCATCGCCAAAACATGACTATGCTCATCAAAACTCTAATTTCCATAATTGTGTCTAGTCATCCATGGTTGCTATTTAGTATTTGATGCTTAGTCATTCTTTTTAACACAAAAAATATCAAATAAACTCTCCATAGCACCATTTTATGTCTCTCTTCAACTAACCCTAGTTTATATGAAGAATTGAGAATCCTCATTCTTTAAGGATCCACGATTTCCAACAACCCAAAAGGAGAGGAAATTCACCACTCAACTCATAAAATCTTCGAAAACAAAAGTTCTTCTAAAGAACGTTCCTAACAACCTTATGAGAACAGTTACTAAGAAGACTATGATATAAAACTAGTCTAGTGGGGGATTTGACTCTTGCACTTATATCATATTTATTATCATTTTTTTAATCATTTATACACAACCTAGCAATCAATAAACATAAATAGAAATGCAAAGTACTTTTATGCATATGAAAAAAATTGAACCTCTAACTTCGTAATTAATGGATACTTTAAATAAAATATCCTTTTAAAAAAAATTAATTAATATATCAACCCATTCATTTTAAAAATAATTGATACGATTAAATATGCTAATTATTAATAGCCAACCAATCTTATACTGAAAAGGAAAAATGTTTATATTGTTTGTAAGGTTTTACTTTTTTTTTCTCAATCTAAATAGGTAGGATTTAGTATATATGGAGGAAAAATTGTAGAGAGTTTTTGAGTCTTAACATAGTGTTTTGTATTTAAATCCTTCTAACTTCACTCCAAAATTTGAATGTTGTTTTTTTTAAAATTGAAACTTATTATATCGAAATTTTGGAGTAATAATATAATTGACATTTCAAAATGACAAAGACAAGAACAAACATGATACGAGCTAAAAGTGACAATTGTAGACTAAATAAACTTAGAAAAAGGGGTTAGTTTGGGCTAGGCCCAAACCAACTGTTGAGGCCAGAGAAGTCAAATATTGAACGTTACATGTTTTTATGCCTGATTCAATCCAAAGTAACATTTATCTCGAAGAAAACGTTCAACCCTATCCAAACATGGAATCGAGCACACCCTTTGGCTCAGATGGTTATCTAATTATTCTAGACTTCTTTAGAACACCTTAAGTCAACTTTTTCTATAAATATTCAAATAATATATATAAAAATAAATGAATAGTATAGTAAGGAAAAGAGTCCCCAACTATTATTGGCTAAAAATGTGGAAGCTATAAATGCAAATATTAAACTTATTTGAGCCATATTTTGGTTTAGGTTTTTATTTATTTAGGCATTAATCATAACTCTCTTCTATATATATATATATATATATAGCAAAACAAGGTTGAAATTTTGATTATGAATTTCTTAATTGAGAAAAAAAAAAGAGAGAGAGAAAAGTCGAGCCCAAATCTATTTATAGAAAATGCCAAAATAGCTATGAAATTAACGTTTGTTATTCACAAACCCCAAACATCTATCAATAATTAGTTTTATAGCATAGTTATATACGTCTATTAGAATAAAATTTAATTTTTGTTTATGTAATTATATTTAGTAGTTTATCCATAATTAATCAATATTTTTTCAAAATAATATAGGAATGGTCACTTATTAAAGAGCATAATTTCAAACTAATCTTCAATGTTAAACTTCCAGTTTTCAATGTTCTTTATCTTTCGAAAAGTCAATTTTGTCCTTATTATTTCAAAAAAATTTATCTAGTTTTGCTTAAATCTTTGTATGTTAAAGTATTACATTGCTACATCAAAGAACATGCTGAGTAAAAGTTAAAAAGAAAATCATTGGGATTTTTGAAGTAAAAAAGAAAAAGAACAAACTACTGTCAAATTATATACCACCATAAGAACCATACTTATTATTTATCCTTATAATTTCTAAAATCATAATACCAAAATTTATTTGAAAACGTTTCTCAAAAGTCAAAAGAGTTTTGGCTAGAATTTTAAAATAAAAAATTACAAAAATGAGACAAACTACAAAAAAAATAGTATACAATCCATACGTACACACTCAAATATGAATCTTGTACCTTCTAACTTTTCTTGATATTCAAAGTTCAATTTCATAGCCATATAGTTTTGATTTTTAAAGTTCGGAGATTAAATTTATAAACACTACTCACCCTGCATAAACTTTTGTTCAAAAACCAAGAAATAGTTTCAAAAAACTTGCTTTTTATTTTTAGAATATAACTTAAAAATCAAGTCCATTTTAACACAAGTTAAAACCATAGGGAAGAAACAAACATAAATTTAAAGAGGTACCAGACGAAGCCTAAAAACATTTATCATAAAACCCAAATTCCAATCAGAAATCCAAGTAAATAATAATGTCAAACGGCGTTATTCAGGATGGTTGCCACAATGTAGTTATAAGAGAATGTAGTTACAAACTCTTAAAACAGTTAGATACATAGTTACGCCAACATTAGATCCTCTCCCTCACACATGGAACCGTTAGGAAACCATCATGAAAGTAACAACCCTAAATAGCAGCCACATTAAATAATCTCTCAAAGTCAAGAATTCAAATGAGAAAATCAAAAGTAGGAAAAGATATACTGTCAGTGATCAATAATAAAAACCAAAAGAACTCTAAGGTTTCTTAGATAGAAATCTGGCCACAACATGAAAATCTTAGTCAGTGCTATATTCTACAATCATACTCCAGATATAGACATAATAAGATGAAGAAAAAAAAATGATAAAATGAAACAGAAAAATACTGGGTTGATCCAGTGCATTTGGCCTGTCCCCTTCAATCAAACATTTTCTCCAATTTCAGGATAGGCACCAACGCTCACACCATACATAATTTCTCTCTCCTTAAGTTGTAGAAAGTTTAGAAGCTGAGCAACTTTATTTGAAGTCAGTTCCCTCAGCTGAACAGGTAAAATGGGCCTGCGTGTAAAATTCAAGAATTATATCTTTCAGGTTGAAGTACATCAAGCAGTAAGAAGAGAAACCGGTCAGAGCAAGCACGTGTCTGTGCATAGCAACTATGAGGAAGTAAAGTTCAAGCAATTTTTGATATTTCATACAAAAGCAGGCCTGCAGTTAAAAAGATTTCATTGGAAGTGTAGTGGTTTATCCTTCTATGTGCTTGAGTGTGACTCCATTACAAAAATTGTTCATTTCTTGATTCAATTCTAAATAGTCTCAATCCCAGAAAACCATGCTATCGGGTTTCGAGTAATACACATACATACTACAATTATTCTCAGAGTTTGCCATGAGAAAATGCATGGCCTGCAGATAGCATTTCTTTTAACAAAAGATTTGAACTTCTCTATTTTAATCAAGAAACCATGGTTCATTTAGACAACGTGTGGGGTGGGGGTATTGAACCCCTAAATTACAAGTTTATGCCAATTGAGCTCTGCTCATTTTGGTGAGACCATGTTTTCATCGTGATAAAGGATAAATACAAAAGGACCAACAAAAGTGGACAGATCCTGGAGACCAAGTATTTTACAAAATCTTCAGAGAATCCAAAAATGAGGCATTAAACCTAATTGGAGACCAAGTCTCCAACCCAAAAGTTTCCTATTGTTTCTAAATGTAGATGCATCATAAAATAGCACAAGGGAAAATAAAAAAGGGCTAATGAATGTACTTGGATTACACCTATTGTGTTCTTGAATGGCATATATGCAGATACAAACACGTGCATGCACAAACATGTTTGTAAGAATTCAACGATGCTCATAAAGTAGTGTATCAATACAGTATACGGTATCAAGTACCTAAGCAAGTTACCAGAACCAGACAAAATAAGATAATAACTTTACCTTAGAAAAGCCAGTACAAAATCCATTCTGCAATTACGTTCTTGCTGGCACCATGACTTTATTACCCTTTTTGTCAGCTGGCTTAAGAATCTGGAAAGAGCACATCAATTCTTCATCAACACTCATTAGTGCACCGGCATTATCAAATTCACCACAGTAGTTAGGGGCCGAAAATATTGTGACAAGTTGTCTCTCGGCAAAGAATTCATATCCATCCTCCACAACCTAAGCCAACAAGATTTGTATCTCAAAACTTAGAGAAGAGAAATCAATGAGCAAAATGAGGAAGGGGAAAAAGTATTGCTGATTCTACCTGATGGGCACGACAGACAAGATCCAAATCATGTGTTGTTAAGAACTCTTCCACCTTATCAGGACCAAAGGTGTATGAGACTCCTCTATCATTCATTCCCCAACCTTTAACGTCTTTACTGGGATCTGACCAAAGCAAATCACAAAGCAGGCCAGTGTCGGGAATGACTGTTGGACGAGACAAGTTCCTTATCTGATCCAAGTTCTGTAAATCAGGGGAAAGACCACCATGCATGCATAATATTTTGTCGTCAATTAGAGCTGCTACAGGGAGGCAGTTAAAGCAGTCAGTAAATGCTTTCCATAGTCTCACATTAAAGCGCCGCTTACATTCATCATAAAACCCGTAAATCCTATTAATAGAAGCACATTCGTGATTTCCTCTGAGAAGGAAAAAGTTTTCAGGATACTTGATTTTGTAGGCAAGCAAAAGACATATGGTTTCGAGACTCTGCTTGCCACGATCGACATAATCTCCCAGAAACAAATAATTAGCACTAGGGGGAAATCCTCCGTATTCAAAAAGCCTCAACAAATCACTGAACTGCCCATGAATGTCACCTGAAAATGCAAAAGAAAAATGGAAAACATATTATCAGAGAGACCATTGCAAAACAAAAACCCCATTTTTTATGCAATAACAAAAATTTTAAGTACTGATATGAATCCTCATGCCATTCCTTACGGAACCAAATTCCTTTAGGAATTTTTTCAGGTTAACATTGTGAAGGTCAGCAATATTCAAAAGGGTTCTCAAGTTTCTTCTTGGAGGCTCAATATCAACAATGTTCATCAAGGAGGCAAGCCAGTTGAAAATTTCATAATGCTCTTCCCTTCGTGAAATAAGACATTCTAAAAACATTAGGAGAGAAAGCAAATACACATCCCCAAACACCCCATCATTGTGCAGTCAAAGAATCAAACTTTAAACCGTCATACAGAACAAATTAACAAAAGAAAACCCAAAAAGGGGTAAAAGAAAAAGAACCCATCAAACATATCTCAAGTTTCAGAAAACCACAAACCCATCAAATTAACTAAGAAATCGAACAAATTAAACCAAGTTTCCCCAAAAAAACAAAAGGGGTAAGAGACATTTGGGACTAGAAACCAAGAATCAATTTCATTAAATGGGAAAACAAGAAGAAAAAGAAAAAAAAAAAACAAAACAAAAAGGGGGGGAGATTAAAACGAACCGCAAATCTTAATGGGTGCTTCAAGCTCGAGCAAATTAGGTTGCTGAACGAAAATCTCTCTTGAAGAAGCACAAAGAAGCTTGATCTCGTTCTCGGAAAGCTGGACCTGTTTGCCTGGCCTCGCTAATCGAACCTCGGTAAGGCGTCTGATTATGTCGTCCAATAAAGCAGGGTCCATTCCTCCCTGCCCTTGCGAGGCCATTCAATTCAATCAATGAATTCGAATATGGAACCCTTTGTGTGTGTGTGTTTTTTTTCTTCTTTTTTTTTTTTTTTGTTTTTGTTTTTCTTGTTGTTCTCCCTTTTCCACCTTTCTTCAACAGTTCAGAGCTCCGAAAGAAAACCTAGAAATCAAATTGAATTCAAGCTAAGGTTTTTTTCTTTTAACATTTTCGTCTCATCTTTCCCCCCCTCCTCTCTCTCTCTCCCCTTTTTTTAATCATATCCTGCCCGTTTCTTCTATCCGTTTTCTTGTTTTGATTTATTATTATCGTTATTATTTTCATTCCTCTTATTAAAGCTTTTATATAATATAGCTATGACCTAAGTTATTGATTGAAATTTTGAAAATGGCACATCAATTTATTCGTCATTGTTTGTGGATTTTGAATTTTGACTTTTTTTTTTCCCTTAAAAGAGCAAAATACCCTCATAGGTTTGTTTCAAGAAAGAAAAAACAAGCCCATCTAAATATAGGGTCAAAGGAGGGTGAGAATTGAAGTTATAAGAAATGTGATAGAAAAAATTTGGTAACATGAATATTAATTAGTTTTTTCTTTTTTCTTTTCGTTTAGAATGATCAAATATTATATGCGCTCTAAACTTAAAGATAAATGAAAAGTAAAATTTTGTTTATGTTATTAGAACACTGGATGCCTAAAATTCATTCTCTTAATTGCAAGAGGCTCATGATGTCAATTCCACACCAAAATCTATTTTTTTTTTTAAATTCTTCAAGGATATAACTAAAAGTTTTTTTTAAAAAAAATATGCAAATGTACCGTTAGCATGTTAAAGAAGCAATATAACTCTAGTGGTTTTATTAAAAGATGACATATAGAGCATGTTAACGTAAGTCTATACAAACTAGAAAAACTATAGCATGTTCATACCCTCCAACGTTACCCTTTTGCTACATGTTACTTTGTTTTGTCCTAAAGTATCAGATCTTCAAGATGGATAGCGTTCTCTAGCGAAAGGAATTATGCTAACTCTTGGCCTTCTAACTTTAGTACATCGTTTTGGTGGAAGAACCACTTTTTTAATGTAGCCAGGTGATTTCTTCCATTCTAATACATGTTCGTCTGGAAATATGATACAAATTCCACATATACAAGCACAATTGATTTGACATTGAAGGTTGATTACAAAGAGTTGTAAAGGCTTATGTTTCTTGAATTGGCTGCAACGATAGCATGTGAGTACAAAATTTCCAAAGTGTTAAGCTAGCTCTTTGCATGTGCACTAACATATATGTAATCTATACTATTCAAGTGACTGTCTTTCACACTGAATTGGATTGACTTGATATCACATCTCCTTGTAATTAAAATTGAGACAACAAATTAAAATCATGATTGGCCTCACATACACACAATCTTGTGATGATTGGGTTGTCGTCATGAGTGAGAGGTCGCAACTCGAAGAAGGAGTTTTAGGGTGGTTAGTGCTCTGCAAGGTAAGTAGAAAAATTAGTTGTTAATTGTATTTAAAATTAGGCCATTTTGTGTTAGCACGTCATCCATACCAAAAAAAAAAAAAAAAAAAAACTGATATGCTTTCCATTTATTCCATTTATTGATAACAATATCAACAAGAGATATAATTAAGTTTTAACTATATTCTATCTATAGCATTATTTTTTGGAAATCTATCTAACCTCTTAGCTCCAATAGATTTAGCTTGGCTTGCTTTTTAGGTGAAACAAACAACTTCATAATCAAGGTCAAAGTAGACCACAAAAATTGATAATATCATGAAAGCTTCTCATTTGATAAATATTTTTCTCCTTTCCGATCCACAAATTATTTTCTTATTTCTTTATGGACAAGATTGTTTGATCTTTCAAGTAGATTTTGATCATAAACTTCCACTAACTTTTATGGCTTTTAATGGTAAAACTAATGTGCCCAACAAAATAACCACTTTTAAAAAATAACGTACTATTAAAAGAGTAAAAGGTTTATCCGAAAAAAATTCAAAATATATGAACTCAAGAAAAGAAGTATTATAAGAATGTTAGTTTAGTAGGAATATAATTGACTTCTACTCCGCTTTGTTAACGTTAGAGATTCAATCCATTATCTATATATCATTTGTGTACTTAAAGAAATACTAATAAACAATTATGAAAATGTATAATGGAAGAGTATAGCTTCTTACTTTACCATCAATACGAGTGTCTTTCATACATATTGCTCAAGAGGGTGCATTTCCATTAGTCATGATCCACTAACATTAACTTTAACTTTATAGATTAAAAGAAAAAACACTTATGGTATTTGATTTAAAGTTTTATAGAGACGTATGGAAATAATGGATATGTCTCGAAATATGATATTTTTTAATAGAACGTCTCTGAATGAAAGATGATTGTGTTTGGTGGTATATGAGAAATGCTATTAGAATTTTATAAACAAAAAAATGTTTATATTTAATTTATGAAATCAAGCGTGAAAATCTAATATATTTTTAATAGATTAATTAATTAAACCATAAATATCATTCAATATATATTAATAAGCCAACATGAGCAACTGACACCTGTATGTACCTGTGGACATGTACTGGACAAGAGGTCCCAAGTTCAAATCTCCACCTTAAATATGATCATATTAATTATAAATTAATACTTGGCCTAAGAGTATATATATAATCTAATACTCAATTATTTTTATAATTAATTAAGTGTAGCCTTAGTAATTTTAATATTAATCAAATAATATAAGAAACTATATTTTAATAAAGAATGTTAATGTAAATTAACTCTGAAAAATATTTATATAATATAACAAAATTTCATTTGATAGACACAAATAGACTTAATGTCACTTATTAATTAGTGTTTATTTTCAAATATTTTTATTTATTAGGTAAATATGACACTTTAATTTCTTTTTGAATAATTTATACATTTACCTTGATAATGAATTACAGGACTAGGAAAAGCGTTTATTTTAGAGTCACGTAAACCTGTTTTTTTTTTTTTTTTTTTTTTTTTTTTGTAGAAATGAATGCCTTTTTAATAATAATAAAAATCTATTCTATAAAGAAGCAAAAAAGATGATGTATTAATGAATAATACTAAAGAAATATGATACAGTAAATAATGATTATAAGTTCACAATGGAGAATCAAATTAAAATTAATCTCAATAAATAATTGCTTCAATTATTAAAATAATAATAATAAAGTTAGATTAATTTTCAAAATATAACAAACAGAACAAATATTTACGGTACGTGTAACAAAATGAAAAAATCCATGAAAATTGTTATTTTTTTTTATAAATATTGCAGGTTTGTCCTTCCTTTTCATCGTCTTCCTTCTCTTGTTGATGTGCGATTTTTTTTCTCTTTTTCTTATGCAGTTTTTCTTTTATTTTTTTTCAAACTCTTATTTAGTTGTTACAAATATAAAAGATCGTGAAAAAAATTGTTGGATATTAGATAGTCAAATCTATACGATCATCTACCAAAATAGTCAAATGATCGTGTACAAAAAATCTTTAAAAAATCGACCAAATTAAAATAATCGAATGCAAACGACCGTGTTCCAAATATAAATGATTGTATACCAAAAAAATATTGAAAAGAGATTTTGATAGCTAAATTTAAACGATCAAATCTTGTATACCAAACATAAACGATCGTGTTCTAAATGTAAACGATCGTGTACCAAACATAAACGATTGTGTTCCAAATGTAAACTATCGTGTACCAAACATAAATGATCGTGTTCCAAATATAAACGATCGTGTACCAAAAAATCGTTAAGATTTGTCTACCCAAATATACCAAAAATGTTGAAAAAAAATAGAATAGCCAAATATAAACTATCGTTTTTCATATTTTTTGTATTTTTCACGGTGGATTTGTAGAATTTTTTTGTTTCTGAAATATTATATGCTTTGTTATATTTTACAAAATACTCCATAGAATAATCTATTATCATTTTGTTAAATCAAAATTAATTAACTAACTATATTCCAAATGAAATTATATATATATAAACAAATGAAAAAAAAAAAAAAAAGACCTCTCTACCTTGGAAAGGAAACAAACAAATTTTTGTAGGTGAGAAATTAAAATGTCTGAAAATAACTTATTCATAGGTAAAGGGTTGAAAACTGTGAGAAAAAAACTTTAAATAGAAAAAAAAATAGTTGTATTGTATATTTTGTGTATTTGAATGTGTAAATGATGGTCCATTATGAATTTAAAAATACTAAAAAATATATTTAAATATTGTTTTATTATTTATCATTAGTCTCTAAATTAATGTGATATCTTTAAAGTATGTTATCCCTCCAATATAAGAGAAATTTTTTGTAATGAAAACACTAACTTGGTATAAAAATCACATCAAATCTTTTTCATGTCATACATTGAACTTCTCACATTATTTCTATATATCGTTCCTTGGAAACTTCATCAAGTGATTTCCTTAAATGTTAGAATGAATGGAGTATTATATTGTTATTATAGCTTTGAATTCTCCTTATCCAACCTTTGTTTTTTTGTGTACATATATATTTTTATAGTATTGCTCATTACACTATAGTTTAAGGTTTTCCTTGTGAGTAATGATTCGTTTTTAGTAGTGAATACATTCATCAACTTAAGAATATATAATGAGCTAACATAATATTAATTACTTTTAAATATATACACATTACAGTTAGATTTCTAGTGAGTGGATTTGTAATAGAGAAGAAATTAAAAAATTTTGTTCATTAATCCATCTCATGTTTAGACAACAATGGTAGTTGAGAATCTATTCTAGGCAGCTACCTTTCTATATATATCGACTTAGTTTTTAATTTGTAGCCACACAATATCCATGTGTTGTTCTTATGTAGTGAACTTGATTCTTCTTTCATTGTTTAGAGCCACTCTTTAATTTGCTATATATATATATATTATATGTTTATCAAGACAGGTATTGCAAACAAATTTTCCTTTACACTATATAGAGCATATAAAGGCTACAAAATTTGTGTGGCCAAATCTTAAAAGGAAGTTTTTATAGTTTTCTTTTTTGGAACATATGTAACTAAAATTGTATGAGAGAATTGATTAAATTATATTTTCCGTCTTTAAAACAAGAGAAATTTAGAATTTAATCTCTATAATTTGATAAAAACATCCTAAATAGTAATCTTTGAACGTGAATTAAAATTTACGTTATATTACAAAAAGATAAAAACATTGACAAATAAATTTTATCTTTTGTTATTTAAAAAATAACATATTACATAATATTGTAAAGTATATGAATTATCAACTTAGTTCTATCGTTTATAAATATATTATCCGAGCGCATTTTGAATAATTTTTTAAATTGAAATTTGATTTTTGAATTTGTTACTGAACATAAATATCTAAAAATATTCAATTATCCTAGTATGCGAGAGTGCTTAATCTCATTATAGATGTAACATAAAATTTTAAGATGTTCATGTAAAAGACATACTCTACCAAGTGAATAAATATTGTATTGGGGCAAAGGGCATCTCAGACTGATTTTGTATACCTGAATGAGCAATTTCACATTCGGCTAGTGATGGAAGTGTATATCGTATTTTGTACTATATTTTTCATTTTTCATTTATTTATTTAGGTTTATTTTTATTTTTATAAAATAAATTGAAATTGAAATTAATTTTTTTAAAAAAAGAAAACAAAAATAAAAATAAAAATAAATAAGTTTTTTCCCGCCATATTTTTCTCAACCATCCTCCCTATTTTTGTTTTCCTTGTCACCACACTCCTACTCTCCTACTTTCTCTCACTTTCTCTATGATAGTCTTCATTCCACTTAGCTCTACTAATCTAAAAATAAAAGGATCAACATTCCTATAAAAAAAGAAATGGGAGATTTTTTCAGGGGACGACGTTGAGATTTTTTTAGAGAAAATACACACTTTTTAGTGTAGATTTTTTTTTTCATCTGCTTGTCATTTAAGAGGATATGAGAGGATTGAGAAAGAAGCATCTTTTTTTTTTTCAAAACAATGGTGGTTTCAACTTTATTGGATTTAAGCTATGTAAGTTTTTTTTTTATTTAAGTTAATTTAATTACTATGCCTTGAAATTTATTGTGTGTTTTTTTTTAATTCATGGTTCAGGATCCACTGTGTTGAATTATTTGGTACTCATTTGTCATCCTACTTTAATTATTTGGACTCATTTGACTTCTATGTTAATCACCCATTTGGCCTCCTATGTTTATTATTAAATTATTTGCATCCTACATTAATTAATTAGCATGCTGCGTTAATTAATTGGCACTCATTTGGTCTCGTGTTAATTATTCATTTCTGGCATCATGCGTTAATTAATTGGCACCTATTTGGCCTCGTGTGTTAATTATTCATATGCATTATTTGCATCGTATTATGTAATTATTTGGCACCCATTTGGCCTCTGTGTTAATTTTCATTTAATTATTTGCATGTGCATGCCTTAATTAATTAGTATCTTGTAATTATTCTCATTTGGCTTTCATTTGAATTATTTGCATCATGTATTAATTATTTGGCACCAATTTGACATCATGGGTTAATTATCCAATTTTGGCCTTCATTTGAATTATTTGCATATTGCATTAATTATTTGACACTCATCTGACATCCGGTGTTTATAATTATCCCTTTGGCATTCTGTATTAATTATCCATTTGGCATGTTAATTATCCATTTGGCATCCCGTGTTAATTATCCATTTGGCATCCTATGTTAATTATCCATTTCACATTCTAGGTTAATAATTATTCATTTTGTTAATTATCCATTTGACATTCTGTGATAATTATCAATTTGGCATCATGTGTTAATAATTATCCATTTGGGTCGTGTGTTAATTATTTGTCACCCATTTGGCATCGTATGTTAATTATTCATTTGACATTCTGCTTTAATTATTTGCATTCTGCATTAATTAATTAGCATCCGCGCATCCTGGGTTAATTAATTATTTGACATTCTGACATAATGGGTTAATTACCTGGGCTGCGTTAATTAATTATTTTGCATTTTAAATGCTTCGTTAATTAATTATTTTGCATTCTGTCATCTTGCATATTTTTGCATCCCGGTTTATTTTGCCTTTATTTATTTGTTTGCTTATCTTATCTCTGTATTATTTTATGTAACACCCCGAACTCTGAGGTAATTGATTTTTTTTTTTTATCAAATTGCTCTTTTTAGGACTTTTAATATTTCTTTTGGGTGTTATTTTTTATTGCCTTTGGCTTGGAAAAGAATTTAATTACTTGGAAAGAAAAGAAGTGAAGGAGGAAAATATAATAATAATAATATATTATTATTATTATTATTATTATTAATTATTAATCTTTATAAAAAAAAGAAAAGAAAAGAAAAAGGAAAATTAAAATATATTTTTATTTTAATCTCTTCTTCTTCTTCCCGTGCGCCTGCCCCCCTCCCCTCCAATTTTCTCTCTCTTCTCCATTTCTTCCTTAAGCCCTAGCCGCCAGCTCCCCTACCAATTTTTTCCCTTCTTCCTCTCTATTTGCTTGCAAACGCCGACCGCCCCAAATCCCCTCTTGTCCGAATCGCAGACATTTCGCCGTGTTGGAGTCTAAGAGTCGTCGCTGCGCTGTCTTCACGTGTTCGAAGCCGCCGCCGCCCTTCGCTCCAGGTGATCAGGGACGTCGCCGATCGCCTCTATCTCCTCGCCGGCGTCATTACTCAGTAGAAGCGGTCGTCGTTCAGACCCGAGCCACTTCGCCGCTACTCTCCATTCTGCCTATGTTTTGCAAAGCGCCGCCACGCATTTTTCCTTACCTTCCAGTCGCGGATTGGAAGCCGACCCATGCCCAAATCTATTGCACAATGTTCTTGTATGCCGCTGCCTCTACGTTGTTGTAAATTCTTTTGGTAAGGATGAAATTGATGGGTTTAAGGTTCTACATTGAAATTTCATTGAGATATGATGTTTGTTTAATTGGTCGATTTAGTGTTTATGCTTGAAGGCGACATTGGTGATTTGGAGTTAGGATTCTTGAGTTTCACAGCAAGTTTCATTCGACTTGGGTAAGTTGCGAATTTCACATTGGTCGGGTTGATTTTGTAGTGAACATTATTGTTGGGAAAAATGTTGAGTTTTTGTCTTGGTGTGTAGGTTTGCTTCATTGAATTCAGTTCGGTCAAGAAGTTTAGGTAACCTCAAGGTAAGGGACTTTCTACTGGACTCAATAACAAAATTAAGATGTATTGACTATATGGACCGTAATGTTATATCTGGACTGAGTAGGGGTAGGGATGACGGTTATGATGTACGTTTGGGTGTGGACTGAATGTTTAATGTATACTATGTTTGACTGGGAGAAATTTATATATTTATGTATGGATTGATGTGGACTTGTGGTTGAGTGTATGTTGTGATCGTTTGTCTATGTATATGTACAAACATAAGGATGTGGAAATGACTGAATCTCGTAGATGTTGCTTATATAAAGTGTGGATTTTAACTGATAGATTGTTGTTTAGACTGAATGTATGATATACTGTTATGGTTGTGTGCTTGTGAACGGAGGAGACGTCATGGTTGTGCCCTTGTAGACTGAGGAGGATGTTATGAATTTTTTTAGTTTGTTGATTGATGTACTGATATGTTTTTGACTGACCTTGGGTTAAATTAGAATAAGACGGTTGTTTGAGGTTAAATGAAGACATTTAACTGGATTGTAAATGACTGTTAAGATGTATAGAATGGACTGAGGGAAAAATTATTAGTTTCCTAGTAGGGTAGTTACCTTGCAGGTGTCCTACGGGATCACCACCTTTTTGTGCATCCTTCGGGAGCACTAGACTGATATGTGTTTCTGCAGAACACTAGACTGATTTATGCGTCCCTCGGGCGTTAGACTGATTATGTGTATCCTACGGGATGACAAGTGTAACGCCCTAAAGAAAAGAAAAAAAAAAGTAATAATAAAAATAATAAGATTTTATTATTAATTATTATTATTATTATTATTATTATTTTTATTATTATTATTATTAATAATAATAATAAAACAAAAAAAAAAAAAAAAATTCCCCCCTCCCTCTCTCCCCACCCGCGACACCCCCCCCCCCCCTCATCTTTTCTTCTTCTTCTTCCCCACGCCCTAGCCGGCCACCCCACCTCTTCCTCTTTCTTTTTCGTTCAAACTCACCGCCGCCCAGCCGCACCGCACCGCCGCCAAGCCGCATCGCACCCGTCACTCAGCCCCGTCGCGACGCCGCCGTCCGTCTGCGAAGGATTCCAGCCGAAACCCCCCTCCTCAGATCTGTCTTCTTTTCTTCTTTCCGTCCGACCAAGCCGCCTCAAGGACCGAGCCGACGCGTCTCCCCTTCTCCGTTCACCTGAAGACGAAGCCCAGCCAGCCGCGCGCAGCAGTCCGTCGGCCGCCGCCTGGTACCTTCCGCAAAGTCGCCGGCGTGCACATCTCGCAAAGCCGGACGCGGATCCGAGCCGATCTGCCTCCATTCTGCAAGAGGCCAGCCGCCGTGCGTCTCCTTCCAGCAGCGGATTGGAAGCCGACCCATGCCCAAATTGATTTGCACAATGTCGCTTGCCCTAGTCTTGTGTGCCGCTGCCGCTATGTCGTTGTAAATTCGTTGGGTAAGGATGAAATTGATGGATTTAAGAGTCTTAATTGAAATCTCGATTAGTTGATGTTGTTTAATTGGGTGTTTGGATGTTTGTTCTTGAAGGCGATATAGGAGATTTGAAGAATTGGGACTTTGAGTTTTGCCATAAGCTTCGTTGGAGTCGTCTCTCCACTTCTTGGGTAAGTTGTGGAGTTTACGTATGGGTGAATTGAATGGATGAAACTATTTAGAAGGATGTTAATTTTACGTTTGATTATGTTTAGGAATTTATTCATTTGAAATTGCTCGATTGAAGAACTTGCATAAAAGCGAGGTAAAGGACTTTCTACTGGACTCAATAACAAGAATTAAGATGTATTGACTATATGGACTGAAATGTTATGTCTGGACTGAGTAGTGATGACGGTTATGCTGTGTGTTTGGGTGTGGACTGAAAGTTTAATGTATATTGTGCTTGACTGAATGAAATTTATATATGTATGTATAGATTGATTGTTGTCTAGCGTATGTTGTGACTGCTGGGCTATTTATGTGGCTGACTGATGAAGTGATATGTTTCGGCTGTCCTCGAGTGAAATTTGGATAATATGGTTGTTTGAAGTTAAAGGGGGAGCTTATGTGATAAGGAAATTTGACTGTATTGCGAATGATTTTTAAGATGTTTAGAATGGACTGAGGGGATAAATTATTAGTTTCCTAGTGGATAGTTACCCTGCAGGAGTCCTTCGGGATCACCCCCTTTATGTGCATCCTTCGGGAGCACTAGACTGATATGTGCACCTTCGGGAGCACTAGACTGATATGTGCACCTTCGGGAGCACTAGACTGATATGTGCATCCTTTGGGAGCACTAGACTGATATGTGCATCCTTCGGGAGCACTAGACTGATATGTGCATCCT
>CM046892.1:11652942-11676165 GCA_025688845.1 Cucumis hystrix | reverse complement strand
ACTGATATGTGCATCCTTCGGGAGCACTAGACTGATATGTGCATCCTACGGGATCACAAGACTGTGACTGTGCAGGGTACTCCATAGAAAGTTAATAATTTATTTTTTCCCTAACGGGACCAGTAGTGGGTCTCTTACTGAGTATGTTTATACTCACCCGTTTATGTTTAAATTTTTACAGGCAAAGGTAACTCGAGGGGCAGACCGATGAGGGACATGAAGGAGTTGTGATTGCTATAGAGGACCGTCTTTTAAACTGCTTCCGCTGATGATTTTAAAATATTTTTGTTTGAACTAAGTTTACAAATAGCTAAATTTTTTTTGTAAACAGTACTTTAAAAGTTTATATTTTGAAATAGGGCCCGAATAAAGTTTTCCTCGATTTCTAATGGTTTCAGCTAAAGTTTACTATGTTTTTGTCAAACAAATTGTTTCGTGCTAAAGTAATGGCTTCGACTTAGATTTGAAAAGTTGGGTCGTTACATTTTATATCTCAATCTCTTTGTATTATTTTTTGTCACTATATTAGCTTATTTATTTCACAAGTATTTCTCAAATTTCACAATGTTTTGTTATTATTATTATTATTTATTTTCGAATTTGAATATAAAAATTTAAATAGAAGAAAAGTATTGTTTTTTATAATTTAAATTCCTTGAATACATGAAATTTCTCCATTTAAAATTTAATCAATAAATTATCTTTAAAATTATAAACCATTTCATATTTTTAAATGAGACTGAGTATATTTTCTATAAATTTATTAATTCTTAGATACATGAATTTTTTTTATTAGACACCAATGATGGAGATTAAATTATCAAAGTTTGTTATTTTAATATTCGTGAGGTGAACAAATAAAAAAATATCTTTTGAAACAAAAAAATAAATTTCATTTTTCTAATGGCTTTTGTGTCACCCGCAATTATCCATTCATGCTTAGGTTTTATTTTCTTCGATGTGAATTGATAACCATGAGACATTTAAAAAACCTAAGTAAAAAACTTTGTTTTGTGAACTGCTTTAATTTAGTTTAAAAAATAAAATTGAGTAACCATTTTATGGGTGTTGTAGTCTGCTAACACCTTTCTACACACAAACTCTCGAAACCTATTTATGGTTGGTGACGACTGTAAACCTATTTATTTATTAAAACTAAATAAATGAGAACGTCGACCGCTCCGCATCGCGATCAAGTTGTGACAGAAGGTATGAAAATCTCAAGTCGTCTAGGTATTCACGATAGCATCATTTGTGGGCTCGAGGTGATCATAAAGTAAAAGATAGAATGATGAAAATAAGAGGCATTTAGAGTGTTGATCATTATGTCACTTTTTTCTTTTTTATGAACTTGTGAAACCAATCTTGATGTAAGAGAATAAAATTTTAGATTTTACTAACGCTACCGGTAAACTCTTCTAAGAGGAAATAACACTAAAGAATGAAAAAGTGTTACCTTAAAGAAGCAAAGGACACACTATTGTTAACTAGCAATTGGAAGAAGAAGAAGAGTCTGCGCATGAAAAGGGGTTGCGAGGAATTGGACAATTTGGACATATGAAAATAGAGCAAGTTCATCCAAGACTTTGAATCGGATGGTGACATCCTCTTTCTCACCAGAGGAGTCAATATCTTCCTTTGAAAATGATGAAATTCGTCTTTATGGTTATATGTCTACTTTACCAAGAAAAAAAGATGTGATGTTAGTGGTTCGACAAATTTACATTTTCATTGGCGCTTGACAGTATTTAAGAAGAGTGATAGTTGTGTCGATGGCTAAAATCAGAACTTCTCGGTGAATCAAGTATGCGAAAGTTTTACCATAAATTTCAATAAGATTTATTAACATGTGACAAATAAATAAAAAAAAATCTTCCGAGATGGTAGTGGTCTTAACATTTTATGATGGAGTGTGACAACTTTTTTAGATAGAGTTGAGTTGGAGTCATTGTCTAGCACGTACACATGCATGCAATTTTGAAACAAAGTTTAGTTAACTATTTAAAACTTAAAATAAAACATCAATAAAATAATAAACTTTAGTTAGAACCCCTAAAACTTTAATTAAAAAGAAAAACATTTAATAATTTACAGGGATGTTTGAATTGATATTTGAAGTATTTAATTTTTAAAATAATTCATTTTAAGATAAATTGAGATTTTTGGCATTGGTTTAAAATAATTTTTAGAAAAATGAGATTATGAAATAAATCATTTTAGAGAAAAGACATTCAACCAAATGTTAGAATAAATGTTTATTTGGTGTTTAATGAGAAATCTCTCCCAAATATCTATTTTTATTCCTTTTTATTCATTTTTACTATCTATTTTTCACTCTGTGTTCTTTTTGTTTTTCTTTTTAAATGCTTTGAATATATTATTTTAATGTGTATTCATATTATACATTTAAATATAGGAATTTGCAAATGTTCCTCTTTCAGCCAAATCTATTTTGCCTTCGTTTGTGAAAGAAACTATGATGGCATCAATGAAGAACATGATCGTTCAGTTCGTGAAATGAAGATGAATGAAAAACGTGATCGAATTGCACTTTTTTTTTGTCTAATTGATATTATATTGTCTCGAAAAAATTATTTATCTTATTTATATGTTGTTGGAAATCAATTATTCTTTTTATGGTTATGTATTTACATTTCAAGATATTTGTAATCTTAAAATTGAATTGTCCGAAAAAAATTAATACAAAAAAAATATGAAATTAATGTTTAGTTTCAAGTAACTAAAAATTAATAATTTCAAGATATTGTGCGATTAATTTTAAAATATATTTTTGAAAAAAAGATTCAAAATGTGTGTATTTCTTTATGAAATTAATCCATAATTTAATAGTCTTTTATGGTAATTTGACCTAAATATAAACATCGTTAGTACTATAGAACAAATCAAACATTTATAAAGAGGTCAAACCAAATATGTAAGTGTTTAGATTTTAAATTCATTTTTAAAAAAGGTTTTTAAAAAATATATTCTTAAAAAAATATTTTTTTTATAAACAATCCAAACGGACCCTAAGAATAAAAAAAAAAAAAAAAAATTAACATAATATAATTCTCATTAAAAAGCGTCCAAACCAATATATTCTTGAAAATATTTCCCTAGAGATTAGAGGCGAGAGCTGAGGGACTTGGTATAGGGACTTGGTAAGTGGAGGCGAAACACTTGAGGGACTTTAAAATCAGCTTCTATACCAAGTTTTTCTCGGCTAACCTTAGAGATGCTAAAAGCCAGGAATTCTTGGAATTGAAGCAAGAACACATGACAGTTGAGGAGTACGATCAGGAGTTCGACATGCTGTCACGCTTCGCCCCTGAGCTTGTTGGTAATGAGCAGGCCAGAGCTGAGAGGTTTGTTAGAGGATTAAGGGATGACATCAGAGGCTTTGTGCGAGCACTAAAGCCCTCCACTCAGGCTGAAGCACTGCGTCTGGCAGTGGATGTGAGTATTGGAAAGGACGAGGTTCAGCCAAGGAGTGTTGACAAGGGAACCTCATTTAGTCAGAAGAGAAAGGCGGAGCAAAAGTTCTTTGAAGTTCCTCAGAGGAACATGAGGTCAGGTGGCAATTTTCGCCGTTTCCAGCAGAGTCCCTTTGGGACAGGTGAAATTGCCAGAGAGAAACCGTCGTGCAACACTTGTGGGAAGCGCCATCTGGGTTGTTGTTTATTTGGGACAAGGATTTGCTTCAAGTGTAGGCAAGAGGGGCATACGACTGATCGTTGTCCTTTGAAGCCTACTGAGTTTGGGCAGAGCAGTCAGGGAGCGAGAGCGCCACAGCAGGGCAGAGTTTTTGCTACTAACAGATCTGAGGCTGAAAGGGCTGGCACAGTTGTTACAGGTATGCTACCAGTGTTAGGGCACTTTGCCTTAACTTTGTTCGACTCTGGTTCCTCTCCCTCTTTTATATCGTCGATATTTGTAACTCATGCATGTTTAGAAGTGGAGCCCCTAGATTATGTTTTATCAGTGTCTACACCATCTAGGGAAATTATGTTGTCGAAGGAAAGGATTAAAGCATGCCAAGTTGAGTTAGGTGGTCGTGTGTTGGATGTAACCTTGTTAGTATCGGATATGCATGATTTCGACGTAATTTTAGGCATGGATTGGTTGGCTGCCAATCATGCCAGTATTGATTGTTCTCGTAAGGAGGTAGTGTTTAGTCCTCCTACCGAGCCTATTTTTAAGTTTAAAGGGGTAGGGACCGTAGTCATACCTAAAATAATTTCGGCTATGAAGGCCAGTAAGTTACTCAACCAGTGTACCTGGAGTATCTTGGCCAGTGTGGTGGATACTAGGGAAGTTGAGATTTCTTTGACCTCAGAACCGGTAGTAAGAGAATTCCTGATGTATTTCCAGAAGAGCTTCCAGGACTTCCGCCTCATAGGGAGATTGATTTTGCTATTGAGTTGGAGCCGGGTACCGCTCCCATCTCTAGAGCCCCTTACAGGATGGCTCCTGCTGAATTGAAAGAATTGAAGGTACAGTTACAGGAATTGCTTGACAAAGGTTTTATTCGACCTAGCGTATCGCCTTGGGGTGCACCCGTACTATTTGTGAAGAAGAAGGATGGATCGATGCGTCTTTGTATAGATTACAGAGAACTTAATAAGGTGACAGTCAAGAATAGGTATCCACTGCCAAGAATCGATGATTTGTTTGATCAGTTGCAAGGAGCCACTGTATTCTCTAAGATTGATTTACGCTCAGGTTACCATCAGTTGAGGATTAAAGACGGTGATATTTCTAAGACTGCTTTTCGTTCGAGGTATGGACATTATGAATTCATTATAATGTCTTTTGGATTGACAAATGCACCTGCTGTATTTATGGATCTGATGAACAGAGTGTTTAAGGACTTCTTAGACACTTTTGTAATAGTCTTCATTGATGACATTTTAGTTTATTCCAAGACCGAGGCTGAACATGAGGAACATTTGCATAGAGTTTTAGAGACTCTCCGAGCGAATAAACTTTATGTTAAGTTCTCAAAGTGTGAATTCTGGTTGAAGCAGGTGGCTTTCTTTGGTCATGTGGTTTCTAGTGAGGGAGTTTCTGTGGATCCTGCAAAGATTGAGGTTGTTACCAGTTGGTCTAGACCCTCTACTGTCAGGGAGATTATTAGTTTTCTGGGCTTAGCAGGTTATTACCGAGGTTCGTGGCAAATTTTTCTCGTATAGCTACTCCCTTGACCCAGTTGACCAGGAAGGGGACTCCTTTTGTTTGGAGCCCAGCTTGTGAGGATAGTTTTCAGAACCTTAAGCAGAGGTTAGTTACTGCACGGGTCCTTACAGTACCGGATGGATCTGGGAATTTTGTGATTTACAGTGATGCTTCTAAGAAAGGATTGGGTTGTGTTTTGATGCAGCAGGGTAAGGTGGTTGCATATGCTTCTCGTCAGTTGAAAAGCCATGAGCAGAACTACCCTACACATGATTTAGAGTTGGCAGCAGTAGTGTTTGCACTGAAAATCTGGAGACATTATTTGTACCGTGAAAAGATACAAATCTTTAGTGACCATAAGAGCGTGAAATACTTCTTCACCCAGAAGGAGTTAAATATGAGACAGGGAAGGTGGCTCGAGTTAGTAAAAGATTATGACTGTGAGATATTATATCATCGAGGTAAAGCGAATGTGGTAGCTGATGCTCTTAGTAGGAAAGTATCACATTCAGCAGCGCTTATCACTAGTTAGGTACGGATACATCGAGACCTTGAGAGATCTGAGATTGCAGTATCTGTAGGGGCAATTGCCTCACAGTTAGCTCAGTTAACAGTGCAACCAACTATGAGGAAGAAGATTATTGATGCTCAGAGTAGTGATCCTTATTTGGAGGAGAGGCGTCGCCTCGTAGGGACAGGACAGACTGATGAGTTCTCCATATCCTCTGATGGTGGACTGTTGTTTGAGAGACGTCTGTGTGTGCCAGCAGACACTGTAGTCAAGACCGATTTACTGAATGAGGCCCATAGTTCTCCATTTTCCATGCATCCTGGTAGTACGAAAATGTATCAGGATTTGAAGCGAGTGTATTGGTGGTGTAATATGAAGAGGGAAGTGGCCGAGTTTGTTAGTAGGTGCTTGGTGTGCCAACAGGTTAAGGCACCTAGACAGAAACCAGCAGGTTTGTTGCAGCCTTTGAGTGTGCCAGAGTGGAAGTGGGAGAACGTGTCGATGGACTTTATTACAAGACTGCCTAGAACCCTGAAGGGTTACACAGTGATTTGGGTTGTTGTAGACAGACTTACGAAGTCAGCACATTTTGTTCCAGGAAAGTCCACTTATACTGCTAGTAAGTGGGCACAGTTATATTTAACTGAGATTGTAAGACTGCATGGAGTGCCTGTGTCTATTGTTTCTGACAGAGATGCACGTTTTACTTTCAAGTTTTGGAAGGGACTTCAGACTGCCATGGGCACGAGGTTGGATTTTAGTACGGCTTTTCATCCATAGACTGATGGTCAAACTGAACGTTTGAACCAGATTTTAGTGGATATGTTACGAGCTTGTGTTCTAGAGTTTTCAGGTAGTTGGGACTCTCACTTGCATTTGATGGAGTTTGCTTATAATAACAGTTTTCAGGCTACCATTGGCATGGCACCGTTTGAAGCTTTGTATGGTAAATGCTGTAGAACTCCTGTTTGCTGGAAGGAGGTTGGTGAACAGCGATTGGTGGGTCCTGAGTTGGTTCAGTCTACTAATGAGGCTATTCAGAAGATTAGAGCACGTATGCAAATAGCGCAGAGTAGACAGAAAAGCTATGCTGATGTGAAACGAAAAGACCTTGAGTTGATGTGGGAGATAAGGTGTTCTTGAAGGTAGCACCTATGAAGGGTGTTATGCGTTTTGAAAAGAAGGGGAAGTTGAGCCCTCGTTTTGTTGGACCGTTTGAGATTTTAGAGAGAATTGGTGTTGTGGCGTATCGTTTGGCATTACCACCATCTCTCTCAGCAGTTCATAATGTTTTCCATGTTTCGATGTTGAGGAAGTACGTGGCAGATCCATCTCACGTAGTGGACTATGAACCATTAGAGATTGACGAGAATTTGAGCTATGTGGAGCAACCAGTTGAGATTCTGGCTAGAGAGGTGAAGATGCTTCGTAATAGAGGAATTACATTAGTAAAGGTTTTGTGGCTTAATCATCAAGTGGAAGAGGCGACATGGGAGCAAGAAGCCGTTATGAGAGCTCATTACCCAGAGTTGTTCGAAGATTAGAACTTTCGAGGACGAAATTTTCTTAAGGAGGGAAGAATGTAACACCCCAAGCCTTAAGGTATAAATTATTTATCAGGTCAAATTTACCTTGCTTTTGGTGGGAAAGAAAATAAGTAATGAAGGGAAAAAGAGGTTTAAAAAAAATAAATAAATAAATAAAATATATAATAATAATCATATATATATATATTATTGTTATTATTGTTATTTAATAAATGAATAAATAAATAAAATAATAATAATAATAATAATAATGAATTGTTTTTCTTTTCTTTTTCTTTTCTTTTTCCTTCTTTCTTTCCTTTCTTCTTCTTCTCCCGTACGCGCCTCTGTTCGTCCGCGCCGCGCCTCTGTTCGCGAAGCCTCACCGCACGCAGCAGCGACGCCTCGTCCGTCAACCAAACCCCCCCCCCTCCTCAGATCTGTTCTCGGTTTCGACGTCCGACGAACCCAGCCGCGTCTCCCTTTCGCCGTTCACCTGAAGCCAAAGCCGAAGCCGCCGCTCCTCCATCCTTCGCCGCCTGCCTCCGTCTCAGATCTGTCCGCGCGTCTCTCACCTTCCAGCCCTCGTCTCCCCATTTTTCCAGTCGCGGATTGGAAGCCGACCCATGCCCAAATCGATTTCACAAGGTCGTTTGCCCAAATCTTGTGTGTCGCTGCCGCTACGTCGTTGAAATTTTATTTGGGTAAGGATGAATTGTTGGTTTTATATTGTTTTGTAATGCCGATCGGTTTGTTAAATTGACATTCTTGAAGGTAGCATTGAAGCGAGTACACCCTTGAAATTCCAATAAATTGGGATTTAATGCTGAAATTTTTATTTGATTCTTGAAGGTATTGAAGGTAGCGTTTGAGTTCCTTGGGTTCACAACGAACATTAGTTTTAATTGGAGCTTGTTTCGTGAATTTGGGTAAGTTGTGAAACATCACATTGGGTTGATTTTAAATGAATGATGCGTTGGAGAAAGATATTGAGTATTTATCTTAATGTTTAGGTTCGTCTTCACAGACCTTTGCGCAGTTAAGGAGCTTACCTAACGCTAAGGTAAGGGACTTTCTACTGGACTCAATAACAAGAATTAAGGCGTATTGATTATATGAACTGAAATGTTATGTCTGGACTGAGTCGGGATGACGGTTATGCTTTGTGTTTGGGTGTGGACTGAAAGTTTAATGTATATATGCTTGACTGAATGAAATTTATATATGTATGTATGGATTGACGTGGACTTGTTGTCTAGCGTATGTTGTGACTGCTGGGCTATTTATGTGGCTGACTGATGTAGTGATATGTTTCGACTGTCCTTGGGTGAAATTTGGATAATATGGTTGTTTGAGGTTAAAGGGGGAGCTTATGTGATAAGGAAATTTGACTGTATTGAGAATGATTTTTAAGATGTTTAGAATGGACTGAGGGGATAAATTATTAGTTTCCTAGTGGATAGTTACCCTGCGGGTGTCCTTCGGGATCATCCCCTTTATGTGCATCCTTCGGGAGCACTAGACTGATATGTGCATCCTACGGGATCACAAGACTGTGATTGTGCAGGGTACACCATAGGATGCTAATAATTTATTTTCCCCTAACGGGACAAGCAGTGGGTCTCTTACTGAGTATATTAATACTCACCCTTTTTATGTTTAACTTTTCAGGCAAAGGTAACACGAGAGGCAGACCGACGAGGGACAAGAAGGACTCGTGAATTGCCATAGGGGATTGTCTTTAAACTGCTTCCGCTGACGGTTTGAAAATATTTTGAATTAACTAAGTCTACAAATAGTTAAATTTTTTGTAAACAGCATTTGAAATTTTGTATTTTGGAAATAGGGCCCGATTAAATTTTCCTTCGTTTTCTTACGGTTTCAACTTAATCTTGCTATGTCTTTTGTCAACAAACGGTTTTGAGTAAACGTAACGACTTAGACAAGGTCGAAAAGTCTGGGTCGCCTCATATACTACTGCATAATACATATATTTTCTATTATTTGTTACATATATAGTACTTCATATATTAAATAATACATAAATGATGTTATCTTCAATATACTCAATATACCCCAATGTATTTCGAATACGAAATATAAATTCTTACTAACCTTAAATTTTTGTCAATTTTTTCTCGAAAGATCATTGTACCAGTTAGCAACCGATGTTCTTCTTCTTCACCGTTTATATTTTCCCCAATCTTCTATTATTCGGCATCTTTTGTGAAGAATTAATATTCAACGTATTCGAATAATGAAACTTTTACTTTATTTTTTTAATTTTCTAAACTGTAACCCACGTCCCTGATTTCTCTCCTTGTCGGTCCACCTCAAATTGATAAAATAACTTTTCGTTCATAAAATATACACAATATTATTCAATATATACTATAATTGGATGGAATATATGAAAAACAATGAAAAACGAAAAAAATAATGGATGGAGAGAGAGATTGGAAAGTGAGAGAGAGATGGAGAGGAAAGATTTTTTTGAACAAAATCACCAAAATAAAAATAATTAAGGGAAAATCCTTGTTATAATATTACCATAACAAAATTAATCACTTAACATATTTACATAAGATATCTAATAAATACAAATATTAATCATGATCCACTTTCATTTTTTTTTTCTTTTTCTATTTTTTAATTTATTATTAATAATAAAATATGGGTTAAATTGATCATTTAGGCCTTATATTTGTGTAGAATATTAGGCAATTTAGGACATTGCTGAAAAATTTAAGAAATTTGGGTTAATCTTGTAATATGGTAAAAGACCTTTTTTTAAAAAAATTCTAATTAGGGTATAAAAGTAATCTTAAATTCACGTATAATAAAATAAATGGAGATTTCACATGCAATGCATGTGTTACTGTCTAGTATTGAATAAATTGGTAGAAAATGTGGGTTAGAGCTTTCTATAATTTATTATCATGTCCTTAAAAACTCTTCCAATACTATCCATGAATTTAATTAGGATAATAAATATTTTTCAATCAAAAATTGAAATTGTCAAAGAAATGGAGAGGAAGAGTTAAAAACCACCCACACTAAAATAATTGTCATCAAATGAACAGAAAAACACTTATAATCAAAAGAGTAAAATGAACTAAAAGAATTTCACCACGTAGGAGCTTTTACATCTACTCTAATGATAATCACCTTCTTTCTAGCAATCCAATTGTTTCTAAAAAGAAAAAGATACTAAGGAATAGAAAATTGATGTGATACATGAAATGTGTAAAAGTAAGTTGACGATGTGTTATTATTTTAGAATAATTAATATCATTTTTATATCCCTTATTTTTCATCTTTTTGATATCGTGCATTCAAACCATTTACTGTCCTTTCAAACAAACAAAATAAAAAAATATCATTTACATATTAAACAGAGACCAACAATACCTCATTTTACAATTTAGTTACATAGTTATAAAGTGTGTGTGCATCAATAATGTGGATAGTTTTATGTACATGATTATATGTCATGCATGCATTTACAATTTTATATATATTAGTGTCACGTCAATTATATCAACTTATTTTAATACACAAAATTAGTCCCAGAGTGAATTTTTAAACAAATTTCAAAGTCTAAGAGTAACAAAAATAAACATTTCAAAAGTTCGGCATAATATTGAAACTTCAATTCTAAAATTTGGAGATATTTAGTATAATTTAACCAAACATATTTTCTATCAATAGTTCGTGTACAAAGTACATGTATAGTTATTTTTTTGGAGATTAGGTTGAGTTCAAATTATGTATCGGTATAAACTTAAATTCAGTTTAACATATAAAAAATGCTTATATATTCCCATCAAAAACCCAAAGATTTGAACCTCCACATGTACATGTTCTTAGACCTAGGAATAAACAAAATTAATATTTGAGCGTTTTTAATTACGTTTCACTAAAGTTTCAAAAAATGCATAAGTTTAGGACTCGGAGTTTTGTTTGTAATTGAGCTAAAAAAAGAGGTGCACCCTTGAGTCGTTGTATTAAGTTGATCTTAAAAGCATCTTTCATGATTTGATTTTTTCGATACTTGTTTATTAGTATCGTCCTCCACATGACATACACGTCGTTCCATATATTAATTTAAAATATGTAGAAATAAAAGGAATGGTGTGATTAATTAAATTTTTGTGAAAAATAAAATTGTGATGAGAGAGAGAAATTTTAGGGAAAAAAGGTAGAAACACAAAGACAGCGACAATTTTTTAAAGAGATGTTAGCTTTACAGCTAAAGATAATTTTTGTAAGAAATTAAAAATTCAAACAAAGGGAATAAAGTTGGGTAAAAAAAAAAAACAAGTCTCAATGTTCAATATTCGAAATTGTGTAGCTAGCAAGAATCAAGACTTGTTTTCTGATTTTCTAGAGATTTTTTTTTTCTATTATTCCACATTTCTTCAAAAAAAAAAGAGAGAGCTTTAACTATTACGTTTACTGAGTTTGAAGGAGAGATTTTGGTTTTGAGGTTTTACGCTTTACTTGAAGTTTTTTATTTATATTTAGTTGTTGAAGAAATTGGTACCAAAATTGAACAAATAAAAGAAAAACGAGAGAGTTTATATGAAAAAAATGAAAATATTTGTATAATTAAACTACTTTCAAATTTGGTTATTTTCTAACTTGATTTAGTTTCAAATAATGAAGAATTGATAACTATACTAAAAATACGAGCATGTTTATACTTTTTTTTTTTTTAATTCTAATAGTAAATGTGGTTTTAAACGATCTTGTTTGCATACTAACGTTAAAATACTGTTTTTTACCACACTACTAGAAATTTGGGTGTCGAAAAATGTGTTTTTAAATATGTTTAGATGACGCGAAGATTGTGTTGTGTTATTAATACCCTTACTTGACGCGTCATCTTTAAATGTTTCGTTGCATACAATTCTTGTCAAGATATGTGATTTCACGACACTGTTCCCTGACTCTACAACATTTGGATATCAAGAAAACTGGTAGAAAATTAATTCATAGGTTGGTGGCCACGATGGATCGAATCCATAACGTCTTAATTAATTTTTTAACTTTTACCACTAAGCCAACCAACGATGGTTACGACACTGTTCTTGTTTTAATAAAGGCTTATATGTTGACACTTATTTGGCATCGTTATTTTTCAAAGTCACAACATATATTTTTTGATATATAAATGAATTAAATACATGGTTTAACTTACCAATATATGTTTTGAAACATTTTTTTTATTGATAATAAAAAATGTAAATTACATTGTCGATAAAGGTTTTACAATAATTCAAAAGATAAATTAATTGTAATATATGTATGTTTGACCTAATCTAATCAAATTAACTCATAAATGGACTTGATCGATCTCATAGGGTCTACGGATTCTTCAACTACTTGCAAATTTTGTGAGCTCCTTCAAATGGCAGGTAGAGAGCTTTTGAGAGAGAGGGAAAGTTGTGAAAAGAGTTTACGAGAGAGGAAGACAATGGCGACGTGGGATGAAGTAAGAGTTTTTTTTCGGTTGTGGTTTGCAAGGGGATGAAAGAGTCGATTTTTTTTTTTTAAAATCAGAAAGCATATACGAATGAAGGAAAAGATTGATTTTTTATTAACGTAGTTTTTAATTACACATAATTTAAACTTTAGTTTTCAATTTTAATTGTTAGATCTTCAATTTTTTTCATAAAAATATTTGTTTAGAATTTCAGTTACAATAACATATTTTATTATATATTTTTAAATATATCTAAAAAAAATAATATCACACCTTTTTAACATAGTTGCTTGTTAATATATATCTTTTTTAAAACAATTGGAGATTGAGAAAAAAAAAAATGTATAATTTTGACATGTACGAATTCAGAAAATAATCAAATTAAAATAAAAATGTTAATTTAATAAGCAAAATTGAATATTGGAGATTAAGATATTTAATATATATATATATATAAAGAAAAAAAAGTTTGTTAATAAGGAAATAATCAAAATCAAATAGGAAATGTGATGTTAATTTAATAATGAAACATATTTTTAGGAATGGAATTTGATATAGTATATATAAAAGTATGGATAAGGAGAAACTTTTTGTTTCCAATTTTGCCCTTCTTATTAGATTTGTTTGTTTCCTATTTTGCGGTGCAATTATTGATTTGCATTATACATAGCAGTGCATCCGACCCTCAATGGTATCAGAGCCTCAGTTGCTCATTTTACTTCTCTCTCTTCTTTCTCTCTCTATGGAGTAGTCTCCCTTCTGAATCCGGGGGTGGAAGGATGATGTTCTAAGTTCTTTTCTGGTAAGTAGTTCTTCTTATGATCTCATCTCTTCTCTAATGAGTATTAAGTTTGGGTGTCTCTCCTCGTCTTAGTCTATCCAGTGGTTTGAAATATGCATATTATAAGGTTGTGTTCTTCTGTTCTTGATAAAGGAGTGGTGAACCTTCAAGATCTGAACAAATCTTCTAATATTCATACTAGAACCATGCGGATATTCAAGGTTTAGAGGGTTGATTGATCGAAAAACTTAATATGATTTAGTTAAGATCTGTTGTTATAAGAAGAAACTATTGCCTTAAAGGATCGAAGTTCATCATCTGGAAACTGATGGATTCTCTCTCTCCCTCCTTCTATGATAACAAAACTTCTCTCTAAGCTCTCTCCTCACTCCCCAGCGATCATCGATACAACCTCTTCTTCTTCTTCTTCAAATACCTCTAGATCAAACGATGATCTATCCAGAGCGTTATCTTCTCATAATTCAGCCGAAGCCCATCTGGCTCAGGTTGAAAACCGTCTCAAGAATTGGTCTATCCCAAAGATCGATCCAAGCCAGGTATACAAAATTAATACCTTCAATTTCTCTCAGCAAGATGTTATCGTCGTCACTGAAGAGAACGTTGCAATGAAAGATGAATTCACTGCAATCAAGCTCCTCCCTGAAGAAACCCTCTTCAAAGTCAAAACCAAGTTCAAGTATCTCCACATCGGATGCGTTCAAGTTGCCTTGAAACCTCTCTTCAGAGAAGGTCTAGACGTGCCAGTCTACCTTGCTCTTAGAGACAAGAGGCATCTCCGGTTCACTCCCTCTCTCTTAGGGATTGTTCAGTCAAACTTGGAGCAAGGACCAGTCTACTTCAACTGCAAGCCTGGTCTTACCCTCTCTCTTCAAGATCGGAACATCATGGACGCCCTAAGCCTTGATGTTCACTCGCAAGGACTTGAACTAAAGGATGGTTCACTTCCTTTCGCCGTCTCATACCGCATCTACTTCAAGCTGATGCATACCAACCTTTCTCCTAAAGCCTTAGGAATCTCTCCCAAAGGCTACACCATGCTTATGGAAGTTAATCTCGAAAAATCTTCCATAACCATTCCCAAGACCCTCCAGTGGGCAGATCTGACGAAAGATCCCGTCTGGAAGCTTCAAGGAGAAACAACCCTTGTCAGCAGAAGCAGCACCGAGGCGTCAATCACCGAGTTTCCCGATGGAAACGTCGAAGTCCAATTCAGCACTGAACCTTCATACCCAAGGATCAGTGAAATCATGAGCAGCCGACCCAGCACCTCATCCGTTGCAAGGTCAGAAGCCTCTCTCCCTGATCGTCTGAAAAGATCAGAGTCAATCAGAGCATCGGTAGATTTCTCCCAGACAATCCCCGATGTTAGCTACGGAAAAGAAGAAGGATCTCTTTTTCCTACCCAGTCCGATATGGAAAGGAGAACCGAGCCGGTCTACAATCAGATCAACGTCATCGAAGCACATCCAGATGACATTGCTCGCTTTCAAGAAGCTTACAGCAAGTACATCGACATGTGGCTTGCTGCTCCAGAAAAGGGAAGGAAACCTATTCTGGGGATGCCAACCTTCATCGAAAAGATGAAGCACAACGAGCGAATCAAGAACGAAGCGCTCGTCAAGCAGTTCGAATCAAAGGGATTCATTGCTGTCATCAAAGGTCACGAAGTCTACGTGACCGCCAAGGGAAAAGAAGTAGCTTCCAACTATCCTCCTAAAGAAGAAGCCTACTTCTCTCATCCGGTAGTTCCTGCCATCAAGATGGTCTCGTCCCCCTACAAGACCATTGATGAAGACAAGGTGCAAAAAGTTGGAGTTCGTGAGATCAAGAACATCCAACATCAGCTCAACTACACCAACAAGGTGCTTTCTACAGTGTCCAAGGCCGTAGAAAGAATAGAGAATCCGGTTCCTCAGACGAAGATCAAGAACCCAGAGATTCCTCAAGCTGATCCCACTCGACCGATATTCCAGCCTAACAGCTTCAACATCGGTAAGCTCAAAACCGACGAGTCAGACTTCTTGGCCGAAATCGACAAGCGTCTTGCAGCTCTCGCCATCAACAAAGAAGCAAAGACCTCGACAAGCAAAGTCGAGAATCAGAAAGGAATCAACGTGATTACCAAGGATTCCTCTCAGGCTTCTAGTTCAAAGGTACCTCCAGTCTCTACTTCAAAGGTACTTCCAGTAGCTCAATGGGTAGACATGAAGAATCACTACCCTCAACCGTCACCTCCAGATCTAGGATGGGATGACCTTCATCATGAGAAACATACCTACGACGATATGTCTCTAGTCACTTGGAATATCGACGGATATTCTGAAGCTCAAATGATGAACACCTTTCAAGAGATGTTGCTAGCGGCCTCAGCCTACAGCGCCAGGAAGACAACTCTTGAAACTGCCCAGATTCTGATCTCAGGTTTCACCGGAAACCTAAGGAGCTGGTGGCACAATCAACTGTCAGAGCAGGAAAGATTCCACATCCTAACTGCATCACGAACAGTTGTCAAAACAGAGAACGCCTCTGTTCCTATCCAAGTCGAAGAGCCGGATATGGTCAATCAATTGGTCTACGCGATGACCAAGCAATTTGTTGGTAGTACTCAAATTCATTTCAATCTTGCGACAGAGTCTCTCCTCGGACTACGGTGTTACAAGATGAGTCAATACAAATGGTATAAAGACACTTTCCTAGCACGTCTTTATACTCTTACAACCTGCAGAGCCGACGTCTGGAAGCAGAAGTTCGTCGAAGGACTGCCTCATTACATTTCTCAAAAGTTCTATCAAACAGTGGCGACCAATTCAGTCACCAAGCAAATCGACTGGTCTGAATTAACCTACGGTGACATCTCAGCCACAGTTCAATCGATATGCATTAATCTCTGCATAGAGAATAAGCATACCACCAAGGTGATCAAGGACTCAGACTACAGGAAAGAGTTGGGCACCTTCTGCAAGCAGTACGGTCTTGACAAAGGACCGAAGGAAGCAAGGAAGAAAAAGAAGAAGTCTTCCTCCAAGCGTCTCTTTAGCAGAAGCAAGGCTAAAGATCCTGAGTTTCCTCGTAAGAAGAGGAAATACTACCAGAGGTTCAGAAGCAAACATCAGTATGCTTCTAAGTCCAACGTTTGTTACAAGTGCGGCAAGAAAGGGCACTTCTCCAACCGTTGCCCTCTGAAGGACAAAATCAATGCCCTGACCATGGACGAAGAAACCAGACAGTCTATTCTCTACGCCATCAGGTCAGATGACGAAACCTCTTCTCAAACCGAGTCTTCTTCAGACGAAGACGGTATCAATGCCCTCCTCGACGAAGGATCTTCGAGCGAAGATGCCTTCTACTCTCAAAGCGACTCAAGCGATGAAGACGGAGCGATTCCCTGCACAGGAAGGTGTGCTGGCAAGTGTTCCGGTCATATCAATGTCATCACAAAAGATCAAGAGCGTCTTTTTGATCTTATTGATGAAATCCCTGAAGAGTCTTCCAAGCAAATCTGCCTATCCAAGCTAAGGCAGAGCCTTGAGGAACAAAGTCCTCAGAAGACGATTCAAAGTCCGATCATCTATTCGTTTCAAGACATCCTGAACCGAATCAAAGGCGAGACGAAGAAGCCAATCCAAATTGAAGATCTTAACCACGAGGTAAAGGTTATCAAATTGGAAGTTGCGGACAACCGGCAACGCCTCAACCTTCTCGAAGAAGCCTTCCAGGCATTCCGAGAAGCCTCAAATCCAAGGAAAGCTCTGGGAGCCTCCTCCTCATCCAATCCTGAAAGACAGATTTCAGGACACGCACTGATGATTGAAGAACCAGCTGAAGCAGGAGTCATCAACTACATCAGTAAGTCTCAATCTCAAAAATGGATAACGAAGATAGTCTTCAAGGTAAAGGACTTTCTTCTCGAAGCTGTCGCTCTCGTTGACTCAGGAGCAGATCAAAATGTCATTCAAGAAGGCCTTGTTCCCTCAAGGTATTTTGAAAAGACAAAGGAGACCCTGAGTGGTGCCAACGGAGGACCGCTCAATATCCAGTTCAAGCTCTCCAAGGTACACATTTGCAAGGGCAATGTGTGTCTCATCAACACGTTCATTTTGGTGAAGAACCTTAATGAAGGGATCATCCTAGGAACGCTGTTCCTGACTCAGATATACCCTTTCCATGTCTCTGACAAGGGTATAGTTTCAAGGAAGTTCGCCCAGGACATTACTTTCGAATTTATCAATCCGATAATTCCTAAGTACATCAACAACGTTGAAGAACAAGTTCAACAGTTCATCAACCGCATCGCCAGGAAGGAAAAGCAGATCGAATTCCTTCAAGACGAGGTCAAATCCAGCAAGGTGGCTTCTCAGATCAACAAGCCATCTGTTCAAGTCAAAATCCGAAGCTTCCAACAGAAGCTTGAAAGGGATGTTTGTTCAAGTCTTCCAAATGCGTTTTGGAACAAGAAGAAGCATATGGTGACCCTACCATATGTTGACGACTTCAAGGAAGCCCAAATCCCTACCAAGTTTCGGCCCATTCAGATGAATAGGGATTTAGTCAAAGTCTGCTCCGAAGAAATAGCAGACCTCCTCAACAAAGGCCTCATCAGCCCGTCCAAAAGCCCATGGTCATGCGCGGCCTTTTACGTCAACAAACAGGCCGAACAAGAACGTGGAGTTCCAAGGCTTGTCATCAACTACAAGCCTCTCAACAAGGCCCTCAAGTGGATTAGGTACCCAATCCCTAATCGCCAAGACTTGCTGAAGCGGATTACTTTAGCAAAGGTCTTCTCAAAGTTCGACATGAAGTCTGGATTTTGGCAAATTCAGATTCATCCTTCCGACCGTTACAAAACGGCCTTCAATGTTCCATTTGGTCAGTACGAATGGAATGTCATTCCCTTCGGATTGAAGAATGCACCATCCGAATTTCAAAGGATCATGAACGAGATCTTCAACCAGTATCAAGAATTCACGATCGTCTACATCGACGATGTCTTGGTATACTCCAGCTCAGTTGATCAACACTTCAAGCACCTGCAAGTGTTCCTCAATGTCATCAAGTCCAATGGTCTTGTGGTATCCCAACCAAAGATCAAGTTGTTTCAAACAAGGATCAGATTTCTTGGCTACGATATCAACCAAGGAATCATCAAGCCCATTCAACGCTCTCTGGAATTCGTGGACAAATTCCCAGACGTGCTACAAGACAAAACGCAGCTACAACGTTTTTTGGGGTGTGTCAATTACATCGGAGATTTCATCCGCGACCTCCGCTCAATCTGTCTGCCACTCTACGACAAACTGAAGAAATCTCCAAAGCCATGGACGGACGAGCACACTCGGGCGGTCCAATCAATCAAATCATTGGCCAAAAGCATTCCATGCTTATCCCTATTAGATGAACAGGCCAATCTCATTATTGACACTAATGCCTCCGATATCGGTTACGGCGGCATTCTCAAGCAGGAACTTAACGGAAACACCTCTGTTGTCCGTTACCATTCCGGAGTCTGGAATAGTGCACAGAAGAACTATTCCACCGTCAAGAAGGAAGTACTAGCAATAGTACTTAACGTCCAGAAGTTTCAAGGCGACCTTATCAACAAGGAGTTCGTCATCAGGACTGATTCAAAGGCGTCAAAGTTTATCTTCGAGAATGACGTCAAGAATTTTATCTCCAAGCAGATCTTTGCCAGGTGGCAAGCGATCTTGTCGTGTTTCGACTTCAAAATTGTGCCTATAAAAGGCAGTGAGAATTCACTTGCTGATTATCTCTCAAGAGAACATCTCTTGAAGAAAGCCTCCTTAGCCCTGAATCCTCTCCTTCAATCTCCCGATGCAGCCTCCACTCGGTCTGCAACGGCCATCGCCGCGACCACCGCAGCAGCAACAACAGAATAGTCCTCAAGGCTATTCACTTCAATCAGTAGCTTCCTCCTCAGGAACTACTCCTCCTTCTAAGGGAAATCAACCCTTAGGTCAATCATCTACACCAGCTCCGATGAGTGCAGACAACTATGCTATGGACTTGCAGTTAGAGCAAGTTTCCAGACGCCGTCAAGGTTCCTCTCCAAGGACTTTGACTATTCAAACAGACCCTTCTGGTCTTCCTCCTATTCCTTCAACCATGTTGTTACGCCCTACTGGTGTTTCAACCCCAAACAAGCGAGCTGCTTCTCCAGCTGCTTCTTCCTCAAGATCTCCAATTCTGAGGAATCCTTCCTCGTTCTCTCAAATAGTCAGGCCTAGGGTCTTCCAACCTAGACCTCCAATTCAAGGTTATTTCACCAAGACTACAATGGTGGACTTAACCATTGAAACAGAATTCGATGGACCTTCTGTCCAAGAAGTCTGTAATCAAATATTTCCTCATGGCTTCCACTTCCTGCCAGAGGATCTGTACAAATCCCGGACTTTCTATGAGTACATTTTAGTAGACTCTAAATCTGCTGAGATTACTCATGTTCCAGACCGAAATGATCCCTCAAGGATCATTTACTCAAAGCTGAGAATCTTCCGAGTTCTCACACCATCCTCTTGGAAACAGGGGATGTTCGTCGGAAGAAAGTTCTCCCGTCCTTTCAAACCTCCTTCTTACAACTACCGTGACTATACCAAGGCATGGTATTTTGTATTTTGGCTTCAACCCTTCAACCATTCTTGGTTCGTGACTTTTTGTAAGCAAGCTTACAAAATGCACTTCCCGAACTGGTTTCAAAACTGGTGGATGTATTTTGGACTTTCCGAGGAAATCTTCCCCGTAGAAGTTCAACGTTCATACCATCTGTTCCAACAAAGTATCTATTCGTCTCCCCTTTCCAAGACGTTTAGGTTCGCTTTGTATTTCCAAATACCCTGGATCTTTTGCTGGAATTTCCAGCTAGGACCCTCAGGGAACTTCAAAGCTCTTAGCAAATCGCTAAGAATCAAATGGTGGGAAAAGTTTGATTTCTCCCATCTCGACGTCAACAAGATGAAAGATTGGTTCAAGGCCAATGTTCATCTCCAAGACATGACGCGGCAAGAAGATGAAAGCTTCCTCCTTGCCAAGAACACCATCATGTCTTCCCTTGCCGGAGCCGGAACTCAAGCCGATTTCAACTCCGTAGTCAATACAGTAGCTGAGCATCTTCTGGACACAGAAGACAACGAAGATGAAGCAGCCTCTCAATCTTCGGTCAACGATGACATCGACACCTTCGATCCTTACGAAGGTTACGACATCAATGACCCGAATTTGGACACTCAACCATATTAGTCCAAATTCTTCAAGTGTTTAATTTAGTTATTTCAAATGTTTTTAGTTATTTTAGTTTTTAATTATTGTAAATTTTTATGTAAATTAATTTGTTTAATTTTCTTGCATTTATTTTGATAAGATCATTGTATTCCGATCTTATCGTTGCTTTCACAGTCTGCTAAATTTCTGGATTCCAATGAAGATCAGTTGAAAGAGAAGATCCCATGACGGAGATGGCATACTTCCGATGAGGATTCACCATCCTCTGGCGGCGAGAGTAGCTTAAAGGACTGACTCTGTGCATGAGAAGATTCCAAATATCTCAATAGGCTGAGTTCATGTTCCTAGGATGGGCGCCTATGGAGTGGCAGCAATGGCGGGGTAGCCGAGGTAAGTCCACTGACCAGCTAGGCCATTTTAATCCAAAAGAACATGAAGGATGACTATACGATTGATATAAGGGGAATCAACAGTCCCAGCCAGATCAGAAGACAGCCGGGTGACGTCATTCACTTCTCCAACAAATGATCTAAAGGAAGAATCCGAGGTAGCAGACATATCCAAACTATCTTACCGCTTTCATTTAATTTCCGCTGTATTTTGTATTTTGTATTTGTATTTCCTGTTTTCGATAAGAACAAGTGGGGGTCCTGTCCCACCAATCTTATCTTTTTATTATTCCAAGCAAAGACTTTTCAGAAAACGCCAAACAGGGGTCCTGTCCTGTCGGCCATTCTGAATAGTTTAATGTAATTATTGTTGGTTACACTGTGTAGACAATAATGGAATTAATAATTGGACCCCACGGTGCAATTATTGATTTGCATTATAAATAGCAGTGCATCCGACCCTCAATAATAAATAATTGGATATTAATAATTTTAACATTTTCTCTCTAATTAATTATATGATTAACGTTTCTCTAAAACCATTCACATCCCTCTATCTCCCACATATTCACATTCTCGTATTTCATATTAATTATTTTGTATTTATTTTAAGACCTTTCAAATTCTTTTCCTTTTCAAATATTTAGGTATAATATCCCTTTTTTTTTTCTTTTCTATTCATGTTTACAAGTCATAACAAAAAGTTAGGGTGTGAAGAAATTAGTGTCACTACAACAAAAATGGTCTACGACGACAGTTATTTTCTGTCACGAATAAAATATGTGACAGTTATTTAAAGTCATAGTATCGGTAGTCATGGAAAATCCTTCCATGACAGTTTTCGAAAATTGTCGCAATAAGTTTTTTCATGACAGAAAATAAATGTCGTTAATTACTATTTTATGACAACAAATAACTGTCATCATTTGCATATTAACGACAGTTAAAAAAATATCGTAAATTCGTTTATTATGACATTTTTTAAATGTCAAGGATATGTCAATTGTGATAGTTTTTATAAAAATAAATGTTATCTTTTCGAAATTGACGACAGTTAAAAAATGTCACGAATTCGTATTTTATGTCAATTTTTCCTGTCAAATATATCCCAATCGTGACAGTTTTTTATAAAATTAAATGTCATTGTTTTGCTATTGACGACATATTTTTCCTGTCAAATATAGGACAATCGTGACAGTTTTTTTTATAACAAAAATGTCATTGTTTTAATATTGACGACAATTATGGAGTGTAACGAATTCATATAATATGACATTTATTTTCTGTTGCAAATTTCTCAATTACTATCGTTTTTCCCTGTTCTCCTTGTCGCTCCGCCATTACACGAACCATTTGAATGACAATAATGTTATAATACATAACACCCATATAGAAACAAATGGTCGATATTTTAATATATATACGCTTTAATACACTCTGTAGTATTCGTACATTTCCAATCAAGTTTGAACAATTTAAAAATATGGAATTATAGTCCTTAATCAAAACCAGTGTAAATACCATCAGAATACATATAATATGATTTTCTGTACAAGCATAAACAACCAACTGGTAAGCCTTCATCTCTGAAAATATTCTTTGTTGTTTGAACCATGCTAGCCAGTGTATTTTTGTGACGACCCAGACTTTTCTGACTGACCGTCTAAGTCGTCAATTTGACACAAAACCGTTTGTTGACGAAAGACATAGTAACTTTAATTGAAACCATATGAAATCGAAGAAAACATTTAATCGGGCCCTATTTCAAAATATGAACTTTTAAAGTAATGTTTACAAAACTTTAACTATTTGTAAATTCAGTTCAACAAAACGTTTATAAAAAATCGTCAGCGGAAGCAGTTTAAAGGACAATCTTCTATGGCCATTCACGAGTCCTTCTAGTCCCTCGTCGGTCTGCCCCTCGTGTTACCTTTGCCTGAAAAGTTAAACATAAAAAGGGTGAGTATTAATATACTCAGTAAGGGACCCACTACTGGTCCCGTTCGGGGAAAAATAAATTATTAGTATCCTATGGTGTACCCTGCACAGTCACAGTCTAGTGCTCCCGAAGGATGCACATATCAGTCTAGTGCTCCCGA